>OX596271.1:758094-820233 GCA_951394255.1 Polyploca ridens | reverse complement strand
CCGGCAGCAGCGGCGGCACCAGCAGTACTCGCGCGTCCCAGCACAGAGCCAGCTCGAACTTGTTCAATACTCCCTCTCCCTCTCACACACACACACTCTCTCACACACACTCACACCTGCGGCACGGGCGGCACGCTCGCCGGCAGCAGCGGCGGCACCAGCAGTACTCGCGCGTCCCAGCACAGAGCCAGCTCGAACTTGTTCAATACTCCCTCTCCCTCTCACACACACACACTCTCTCACACACACTCACACCTGCGGCACGGGCGGCACGCTCGCCGGCAGCAGCGGCGGCACCAGCAGTACTCGCGCGTCCCAGCACAGAGCCAGCTCGAACTTGTTCAATACTCCCTCTCCCTCTCACACACACACACTCTCTCACACACACTCACACCTGCGGCACGGGCGGCACGCTCGCCGGCAGCAGCGGCGGCACCAGCAGTACTCGCGCGTCCCAGCACAGAGCCAGCTCGAACTTGTTCAATACTCCCTCTCCCTCTCACACACACACACTCTCTCACACACACTCACACCTGCGGCACGGGCGGCACGCTCGCCGGCAGCAGCGGCGGCACCAGCAGTACTCGCGCGTCCCAGCACAGAGCCAGCTCGAACTTGTTCAATACTCCCTCTCCCTCTCACACACACACACTCTCTCACACACACTCACACCTGCGGCACGGGCGGCACGCTCGCCGGCAGCAGCGGCGGCACCAGCAGTACTCGCGCGTCCCAGCACAGAGCCAGCTCGAACTTGTTCAATACTCCCTCTCCCTCTCACACACACACACTCTCTCACACACACCTCACACCTGCGGCACGGGCGGCACGCTCGCCGGCAGCAGCGGCGGCACCAGCAGTACTCGCGCGTCCCAGCACAGAGCCAGCTCGAACTTGTTCAATACTCCCTCTCCCTCTCACACACACACACTCTCTCACACACACTCACACCTGCGGCACGGGCGGCACGCTCGCCGGCAGCAGCGGCGGCACCAGCAGTACTCGCGCGTCCCAGCACAGAGCCAGCTCGAACTTGTTCAATACTCCCTCTCCCTCACACACACACACTCTCTCACACACACTCACACCTGCGGCACGGGCGGCACGCTCGCCGGCAGCAGCGGCGGCACCAGCAGTACTCGCGCGTCCCAGCACAGAGCCAGCTCGAACTTGTTCAATACTCCCTCTCCCTCTCACACACACACACTCTCTCACACACACTCACACCTGCGGCACGGGCGGCACGCTCGCCGGCAGCAGCGGCGGCACCAGCAGTACTCGCGCGTCCCAGCACAGAGCCAGCTCGAACTTGTTCAATACTCCCTCTCCCTCTCACACACACACACTCTCTCACACACACTCACACCTGCGGCACGGGCGGCACGCTCGCCGGCAGCAGCGGCGGCACCAGCAGTACTCGCGCGTCCCAGCACAGAGCCAGCTCAAACTTGTTCAGCAAGGACACTCCTAGGGAGCTGGCTTCCTCTCCTCGAGCCAGCATTGGTGATGCCTTGAACACATGCGCCAGGTCTTCGATTTTCATTATACCTGGATAACAAAAAAGTATATCAAAAAACGGCCGCCGCAACAGAGAAATCTTTACAGTCACTTACGGAAAGTCCAAATTTAAGGCATTCCCAGGCACTTATGAATGGCCTAAATCTAATACCGGTTCGGAAGGTTGCATTTGCTGAGAATAGCCGGCAATAAACTCAGTAATTTTTCTTAATGGCATCGGAATCTAAAGAGATTTGACCAGGCCTTTTCATATAATTTCCATCTCGAAGGACCAAGGTTAAGGTGTACATGAAAGGCAACCAATATACAGTCCACTATAGAAAGTGGACTGTATAATGCAAGGTGTAGATTATAGTACTATTGTTAGCGAAGGGGTTGATCTCGCGCACAGTGATAACATGCGTTAGTGGATTGTATATTGTAATAGTTAAGGCGGCTCTCTGTGGCCGGCGCAACTTCAACGTAAGCATAGTCTAAAAGCTTGTTGTTTCAGCCAACGTAATGTTTGACTGCGAAAAAAGAGAGACAGCATCAGAACCGTCGGTTATCAGTCGGTAAATTCCGCTGATCACTCGCGGCCGCTTCGCTAGATCGTCAATCATGATTTCGTATATCATAAAACTTGTTCCAGGCGTATACTTCTTGTGAAAAAATCTTACAAGAAAAAAGTTAGTTATTTAGAATCTCCAATACATTTGCAAGCCTGGTATCTAAATGTTTTCTTAACTTTTAAAATTTATAGGTACATTAGATATGGCCAAAGTTCAGGTAAAATTTGAGCAAAAACGCTGTTTTTCGGAGACTTTTACTGAAATTGTTTCACACTTTTTTATAATTTCGCCTAGATACACGGCTAGATATAGTGCACAAAATACTAATTTGTTCAAAACATCTAACGAAAAATATTTAACAACGCCATAATAAGTACAGAGGTTTTGTATGAAAAGTATGGCGAATTGAGTGCTCTTAAGGTGTATATTAGCGTACCGTTGTTAGCGAAGGGGTTGATCTCGCGAACAGTGACGACATGTGCGAGCACATCGCAGAGCCACTGCGGCCGCACGAAGTACAGCTCCTTCAGCGTCGCGTCGTCGTAGTGCAGCAGAACTCCTGCGGCACATACACACGGGATCACACCAGGCCCGCAGGTAGGGAGGGGGGGGGGATTGGATATTTGTATTCAATAACTTTTCGTCTAGGCTTTGTGTGTTGTAAAAACTGATATTGGAGCCGATTAATGATAACACGATTTTTAAGGCGATGATAGCTCAGTGGTAGTGACGTCGGATACCGAGACGAAGGTCCCGGGTTCGAATCCTACAATGAGCTTGAGCTTTCGGTGAAGGAAAACATCGTGAGGAAACCATAGCACGGTGGTAGGGTACTTTGTAGTACCCGCCTGGCTGGCTACCACCCTCAAGTTGAAAATCTGTCGCCAAGCACCTTTCGGTGTGTTCCGATAGCTGCACTTGAGAGCCAGTTCCTTCTAGGCTTTGTGTGCTTACCACCTTCGGCCGCATCATCACTTACCATGGAGAGATTGCGGTCAAACACAGGCCTATAAACAGTAAAAAAAAAAAAAAACACACAGTTGAAAATACTCCAATGAAAAATACGTACAACGTATAATTTTGTGGGTTATTTCGTGGCTCAAGGAACAAGTCACAATGTCTAATACATTGTGTAATACCCTTGTGTACCCTTCAACGGCCAAGTCACACAACATTAACTATAATAATAAAGAAATCGCAGCAAGGAACCTTAGACTTGGCACGACTTTTTAGAGATAAACAAGCAGCTCCATCGAGACTTGGCTAGTTTTTTACAGAATGATTTTGGTGGGATAATGATTTTATCTACATTAAATGCCCGTCGTAACTTATTTAATTAGATAAGGATTAATATTGTATGGGTCAAAATAACTTCGAAAGTATAACCCACAAAAAAATTCAATCTAAATCGCATATAAATGGTTACTGTGAGTTATCCATAGGATATAGACATACACCATCGCCGACTTTTTTGTAGATATTTTTAAGATACATAGAACATAATTTTGATATATCTCAAAGGAAGCGTTTTCGTTGAAAGCTCACACAAATCACACAATGTCCTCACATGATGATCCGTTGAGTAGTTGAGGCGTGAAGGCGTAACAAACAAACTGACTCGCATTTATAATATTAGTTAGGAGTATACATACCATTTTCATGTAAGAACATGGTGGCCTGATGGAGCTCTGCAGCGTCTCTGAACATCCTGTGGTTCTTCTGCTGCATGTATTGAGTTACCTGATACGAAAACAAAAAGTATTCTTTAACCAACTTCAAAAAAAGGAGGTTCTTCTAATTCGGTTGTTACTTTCTAGGGTTCCGTAGCCAAATGGCAAAAAACGGAGCCCTTATGGATTCGTCATGTCTGTCTGTCTGTCTGTCCGTCCGTACTTTTTCCGAATCTATAAGAACTATACTGTTGAAACTTGGTAAGTAGATGTATTCTGTGAACCGCATTAAGATTTTCACACAAAAGCTTGATGGGTACTACAAAGTACCCTACCACCGTATCCAAAATAGAAAGTTACTGACGAAAAAAGGATGAGAGTTAATTTCTTGGCCAGAGTGAGAAAGAAGATTGCTATGTACGTTGGAAAAGAATAAAGTACTAGAAGATACAGACAAGCGAGAGAGACGGAGAACTACTAGGACTCACCAATCTCTTGTACTCATCGTGTTTAAGTACCGGCTCTTTGAGTTCAGCCGCTAGTGACGTCACACACTCCTCTAGAGCGAGATAGGTAGCTGGGATGCGCTGCTCTAGTAATGGTTCTTTGCTGCCTGCGACACAACATATACCTTGAGTTTTCAAGAGGTTTTTTTTTATACCACTTAGGTGGCAAACAACCTTTAAGTTAATAACCTAAAACTAAATTAAGTCTACTATTTTTTTTAACCTAATTATTAACATATTTATGGAGGTGCAAGGTGGATGACACCTCCATTTAAAAGGGAAGATCTTTCCGGCAGGCTGGGGCATCGTGCCGCAGAGACCGCGGTCCAACTGTACATGTCGGACACTTGTATATATGCAGATCGCCGAGAAATCTTTGCAAGCGCGATGCAGGATGTAGTGGGCATGTATGCGCGATGTATGCACGATACAGGATAATGTGGCGGCGCGCCATCTATCTATCGGCGTGTGAACTTTGTTATGTAGTGGTTCGCTACATATTTATTTAAACATCGGTTAATTTAAATTTTAAATAACCTGATAATTTAATAATCCGGTATTATCGACAATCGGTTAATTTTAAAAACCGGTAATAAATTGTAAATTGTAATTTGTCTATTTGTAATTTTTAATTTTAGCTAACTTTTAATTTAGATTTAAGGTTTCATTGTTCATGTATATAGTTTCTTGTTTTCTACAAATAAAACTCCTTCGTTTTATAATCCTTTTTAAGATTTCAACAAAAGGAGGTTCTTAAAAAAAAAGTAATAAAGACAGATTTATTATAAAAACCGGTAATGTCGACAACCGGTTAATTTGAATAACCGGTAATTTCAACAACCGATTATTTTAAAAACCGTTTAACTTTAAAATTCGTTAATGCTGAACCTGTAGTGGTTAAAGGCGACTCACCAGGTGGTTTAACGCTAAACGCAACCGAGTATATGATGTCTGCCAACAACCTTATGTTGTGTCGGGTGTTGCATGAGACCTGGAAACGAAGACAGACGACTTTTATTAATTTACATCTTGGTTAACTAAATCTGGCACGTTCACAGTACTCACACATATGCAATTTCACGATACAGTATGTGTAGGAAAAGAGGATAGATTAAGGGAGTAGCGTTCCTTCGATGTCTGCGTGGTCGCTGGTTCTTGAGTCTCTTCCTCCAAGGGTTTGTTCTGAGTGTTCTGCGTTCGGGAACCGGCGCCGGTAACTCTAGCCAATATGGCGAGTGCGCGGGAGATACTTTTTGATGCGTATTTAAGGCGATGATAGCTCAGTGGTAGTGACGTCGGATACCGAGACGAAGGTCCCGGGTTCGAATCCTACAATGAGCTTGAGCTTTCGGTGACGGAAAACATCGTGAGGAAACCATAGCACGGTGGTAGGGTACTTTGTAGTACCCGTCTGGCTGGCTACCACCCTCAAGTTGAAAATCTGTCGCCAAGCACCTTTCGGTGTGTTCAGACAGCTGCACTTGAGAGCCAGCTCCTTCTAGGCTTTGTGTGCTTACCACCTTCGGCCGCATCATCACTTACCATGGTGAGATTGCGGTCAAACACAGGCCAATAAACAGTAAAAAAAAAAAAATTACTTGAGGTGTCGCGAGAGAGAGCGTAGGCGGTACAGGATATGAATGGTTCGAGAGAATGAGTGAATGAGTGAGTGAAAGGGTTGGGATTGGTTCGTTCCTATGCGTTCGGAAACGTGAGTAATATTTGCTTAGTATTCTATTTAATTATTTCAGAAATCTATTTTTATATTTAATCGGCGTAAACAGTATGTTTTATTACATTATTGCTTCTAATCAGTCAGTCAATTCTAATGGACGCATGCAAAAAAAGACCACTCTATATTTATGAGCAGTAACAAAAGCAAAACAATAACTGTCTCATTCATACTCGTAAGCTTGACCACGCGCGAGAGAGACGGACAGACTTGTCACGATGCACATGCAGTGCGACGTGACGCGCGCGCTTATTCACAGACACTACACAAGCGACACGTGTAAATGTGTTGCACGAGCCAGATTTAGTTAACTGACCTTATGGTTAAACAAGAAGCGCTCGTGGTGTAGCATGATTAGCCGTTCTTAATCGATCGGCAAAGTTAAGCTATGCCTGTCGTGGTCGGTACCTGGATGGGTGACCGCCTAGTGGTATTTCAAATCGAGCGTTTCCGTGCTTCGGAAGGCACGTAAAGCCGTTGGTCCCGGTTATTACTTAATTGTGATAGTCGTTAAGCTAGTTGGATGCCTGCTAGGCGGCTTGAAAAATTCCAACAGTAGGTTGACCACTAGCTTATCTCCACCTCGGCGCAGTGGGCATGCGTGGTGGAGTATTGCCCATTCTCTTTCACCCTCATTTGTGAAAGGAGGCCTGTGCCCAGCAGTGGGACATTATAGGCTGATGATGATGATGATGGTTAAACAACTACAGGTCGTTGTTTTGGACAGTAGAAACACGTAGCGCTATCAGAACGCTTTTAGGAGTATTTTTCTCGCAAACACCGTGATTTTCACGGCGCTTACGCGTTTCGTTCATCGTTTTACAACAAAAAGTGTGTCCGGATGGCCTCACTTAAACGGAACATAGTTTTTTTTTTACTAATATACTCATTCTATGGTCTCCCTATCATAGCGTGTTCATAGAGCTAGAATATTATACAGGTCGTTGTTTTGGTCAGCGACGAGCGACTCAGGGTCGATAATACAAATGATACTGGTGCTAAAAAGAATATAAAAAAAAAATACTTTATTTTTTTTAATACTAAAAATTAAAGAATAAAAATTTTGAATATCATGTAATAAGCTAAAGTGTAGACATAATACTCAACGGGAGTACGAGGGAGTAAAGGGGTGGGGCGATGGCGGCTTGCGCCTAGCTCTAGTCAGTGCACGTGCCTAGTAACCATACTTTGCGGTAATTTTAATTCAAATTGAATACGGTATTTCTCAACATATTTACAGTATTTAATGGAATTAAGTTTATTTTTGGGGAATATATATTTTGTACTACCGCTCCTGGGTCGCTTGTCGCCGACCAAAACAACACCCTGTATATTTCAGTATAGCGTAAGGTCGTATGTGTTTCACTCAACTATTAGGTGATGATGGATCAAGTCACAAAGTGGTCACCTCAACTGAATCCAGTACCCGGGGCAGCCCCAACTTGTCGGCGTCAGGAGCTCCCATGATGGACGACCTGATGAGCCTCTGCAGGACTTCTGGACTTTCACTCTCTGGGAGGTTGCTCTGTCAATTATAAAAAGAGGGTGTTAGAATAGACTAGTATCCTGAAAATTTCTATTTAATACATAATTTTTAACCGACTTCAAAAAAGGAGGAGGTTCTCAATTCCTGGGAAAGTCCTGGGACATTCCTCACACACGGTCATCTGATCCCAAACTAAGCAGAGCTTGTACTATGGAAACCAGACAACTGATATAATACATATACTACTTTTTGTTTGTAAATACATACTTAATATACATAATTACACATAGACTCAGGATATACAGACATGTTCATGTATATAAATGCATGTCCTGTGTGGGAATCGAACCCACGATCTGCGGCGCGTAAGGTGAACCTTAACCAACTGCGCCAACTGGCCCGTCAAAATTCGGTTGTATTTATGTTTTTTACCTCATTGTTTTTTTTTGTATTTCTATGACATGACATTTGAACAGCAGAGGCGTTATCTTTGTAAATTTTTAATGATTTGGTAAAGCAAAAAATACGTGTCCAATATTTTTTGATAATCTAACTGACTGAGATGTCGTTTTGTTTGCAGATGATACGTCTCTGATATTTAAAGTAGATAGAAAAGACAAAGACCTTTTAAAAGTTAACCACGCTCTGGAAACTGTGTCTCAATGGTTTGCTGCCAACAATCTAATGCTAAATTCTAAAAAAACTAAATGTATAAGATTTTCATTACCAAACGTACCAAAAGTTGATACCAATGTTATTGTGGACGGTACTAAACTTAATGTAGTAGATAAGACTGTTTTTCTTGGTCTGACCATAGACTGTAGATTGCAGTGGGGTGCTCACCTGGAAGCCTTAGGTGGTAAACTGAGCTCCGCTGCTTTTGCAGTCAGCAAAATAAGGCAACTGACGGACATTAATACAGCCAGATTAATTTATTTTGCATATTTTCATAGCCTTATGTCTTACGGTATTTTGCTGTGGGGTTCTGCCGCAGACTTGGAATCAATTTTTGTATTGCAAAAAAGAGCAATTCGCGCCATCTACTGTTTGGGGTCTCGCGAATCTCTGCGAAAGGTATTTCCGGAAATTAATATATTAACTTTGCCCTCTCAGTACATTTTTGAAAATATTATGTATGTTCGTAAAAACATTAATTTGTTTCCAGTCAATAGTGATTATCACGATAGAAACACTAGAAACAAAGACAAAATAACTGTGCCTAGATTTAGATTAGCTAAAGTAAATAAGTCCTTTCTTGGGAATTGTATCCAATTTTACAATAAAATTCCTCATAGCGTGACCAGTATGTCCTTTTTTAAATTTAAGGAACATATCAAAAAGCGGTTGTTGAGTAGGGCCTATTATAAAGTGTCTCATTATATTGACGACAAGGATGTATGGAAGTAGCTTCTCTCTGCACCTGCTTCACTTAGCAGCTAGTTCAAGGTCCATTTTAATTCTAAGTATGCTATTATTATTATAAGTTATCTTTTTTTTATTTTTTGTTTAATTTACAGATTATTACTTATAGTAATTAATTCAATTTAATGTTTTTCATTTATTTCTAAATTCTTCAATAGATTATGTCTGTCTCCTTAATTGTTATATTTTCTATACATATACCTAAATGATATTTAGTATAAACTTGTCAATAGTCACAGTGATAACAAATTGCGTGTTTAGTAGTTTCCCTTTAGTTTATTTTTTATTTCTAAGCCAGACTTAAGTAAGTCATGCTCACTTTAAGGCCTTTGCTTGCGGCGGCGTCGTGTGACGGGTCGCTCACTTCCCTCCAATATGGCGAGGAGGGCGATGGCTGCCACACGCGTCATACTTGTGAACAGGTGCTGCTTGTGGGGGTTGGTCTGCTTAAGTTTGCCATTTATTTATTTACTTATTAAATATAGATTCAGTCTACTTTGTAGTTTTGCGGCCGCGCCGGGGCACGCAATTGTTGTCAGTGCGATTAGAATGTAAATATTATGTAATTAATCTAAGCTTGTTTTGAAAAGAGTAATTGCTGAGTTTATTGCCGGCTCTTCTCAGCAAATGCAACCTTCCGAACCGGTATTAGAGTATTAGAGTCAGACTTTTCATAAGTGCCTGCGAAGGTCTATTTGAATAAATGATTTTTGAATTTGAATTTGAATTTGAATTTTGAATTTGAATTTGACGAACGAGTTAGACTTTTTTAAGGTACACTAAAAAGTATGAAATAACTCTTATCTGACACTATTTTGAAGTCAGCGAAAGAGCATGACGCAAACGAACACACCATCGCATTTATAATAGTTATTAAGATTATCAGTTAATAATATATATAAACTTACATTGGCGACCTGGTCGTAGTGCGTGGCGACCATGATGACAGGCGAGCCCGGGGCGCGAGCTTGTATTGATCTAAAATAGACATTCAAACTTTTTTTAATATCACTAACGAAAGTGAGGGTGCCTGACAGTGCGGACTATGTGAAAGTGGTTTATTGTGACTAAAACTTCGTAACATGAATGACACTGGCAAAAATAAGTCCTGACAAAAAGGACACACACCATGTTTGTATGAAATTTCGAGCTTGGGCAAAATTCAATGTCGGTAAATGTAGTTTAAACATAAAAATCGTTTAGCATGTTTTTTTTACTGTGTAGAGTTTGACCACAATCTCACCATGGTAAGTGATGATGTGTCCGAAGGTGGTGCACACACAAAGCCTAGAATGATCTGGCTCTCAAGTGTCAGCACACCGAAGGTGCTTGGCGAGAGTTCAACTTGAGGATGGTAGCCAGTCAGATGAGTACTACAAAGTACCCTACCACCGTGCTGTGGTTTCCTCACGATATTTTCCTTCACCGAAAGCTCAAACTCATTGTAGGATTCGAACCCGAGACTTTCGTCCCGGCATCCGACGTCACTTATCATCGCATTATACAGGATGACTGGTAATTAGTAAACTATACTTAGACACATGATTGTACTCATGATAACAAACAATTTTCCCAAGAAACATTTTTTTAATTTACTTAGCACATGATCCCATAATGTTTAGTACCTAACAAGAATAAACATACACCATCAGCTTTTATTTAATTTGGTTATTTATACCTATTTGTTTGTTTGGTAAAGTTGTTTGTACAGTATTACCCAACTGATATGGCGCGTCGTGAATCTTCGTTCGCGCAGAAAAGAAAGTATGGCCCCGAAGATCAACGAAAGAATGCTTAAAACTTACAATCAACCTTAGATCACTACTATAAGGTTCATAATACAGTGCAGCTGTTAGTTCCGTCTCACTCGCGCGTGAGGCCCCTCCGCACGGCGCGCGCTAACATGGCGGCAGCTGCCGACCAACACCGTTTCCCGCGCTTTGAAAATGTATCTTCTGCGCAGGTACATCGGTAAGCCAAAGCAGTTGGGTACTACTGTACAATCATGTGTCTAAGTATCGTTTACTAATTACCAGTCACTCTGTACAGTATGTGTAACATACCTGAGCCAGTGCAGTGCCCCAGCGAGCCCCTTCCGGCCGTCGGTGACCCGCCACACCACCAGGTACAGAGAGCGCCGCGACAGGAAGTACTGGTGCGTCGCGTAGTACCTGCGCACATGGGGCTCATACAAATATACTGTCCAATACAACGTTTAACGGTGCGGGTATATCTATCCGAAAGGTGTGAAGATTACATCAGGTACAGATTCTCTATTAAAAGTTTTTTTTTTTTTTACTGTGTATAAGCCTGTGTTTTACCACAATCTCACCATGGTAAGTGATGATGTGGCCGAAGGTGGTGCACACCCAAAGCCTAGAAGGAACTGGCTCTCAAGTGCAGCTGTCGGAACACACCGGTAGATGCTTGGCGACAGATTTTCAACTTGAGGGTGGTAGCCAGCCAGATGGGTACTACAAAGTACCCTACCACCGTGCTATAGTTTCCTCACGATGTTTTCGTTCACCGAAAGCTCAAGCTCATTGTAGGATTCGAACCCGGGACCTTCGTCTCCACTAAGGTAAGGTAAGGTAAGGTTATACCACTAAGGTGGCAAACAAGCATACGGCCCGCCTGATGGTAAGCAGTTACCGTAGCCTATGGACGCTTGCAACACCAGGGGTATCACTCGCGAGTTTTGACTCGAAATTTAAAACCTAGCTCCAGGACATAAGGTTTTTATTCGATTAACGCAATCTTTTCTTGAGACTTTTGTAAATTTGATTTTCCTTCAATACAAGCTTTTGTGATTTTAGATTTATTCAGAAGTGTACAGTCGGTAAACAAGTGTACGGCCCGCCTGATGGTAAGCGGTTACCGACGCTTGCGACACACGAGGCATCACTCTCTCGTTACCGCCCCTCCCACCCCGACGAGCTCTGTCTGTGTTAGTGGGAGCACGCAGGATAATAAGTAAGTATTCAGGATTTTTCAGGTAAGTCTTTCAGCAATATAGTTCATCACTTCACTTTCAACTATTTGATCAGTTATTGTTCACTGGATATTCACTTAATTTCAAGCACTGATTCAAAACCGGGGACCTTTTTATGATCCCTTTCCGCTGCCACCAATGTTATAACGTGGAACTAAAACGTCTTTTTAAATAAAATATGAATTTATTCACTGAAATTATAAAGTTTTTTAGGCTTAAATTGGGCAGCTGGTTTCTTTTATGACGGAACAAATCGGACTGAGGAGCGGTGGCTAAGGTGCCAACCGTGAGAAATGAGAAATGCTTATTATGCAATTTAGAAAGACAAAGGAGCGTGGATTATGCAGTTTAAGCTACATATAGGTACTATAACAGCAAGAACACAACATACAGTTATTTGTGTGCGGTATTCTGTAACGTGGAGGCACTTACACACTCGACCTGCTCGCCGAGCGAATAAACGCTACACTCTACCTCTCTGGCAATGGGGTCAGCCCTCCTAGACCAGATGGTCGACAATCGACATCGTTAGTAAACAACCAGCCTTTGTATGGAATTGACATTTCAAATCGAAATATCACGTGGTTTACAACCTCTTATGCAAAGATTTTCATAGGGCATCGTGCCTCTACCCAGATGGATAGTCAGCCTTACTAAAGCATGACATTTAATATCACTCCGCTTGAGGGGCTCCTGAGCAAATCGCTCTCAGTTCGTACTGCGCACGGCTGACATCGCGTCATACTCGCTGTACTGATTAAATAAAAAATGCCAACTATAGTCTATTTCAAATAACATGAGTTCGGTGACACATGGTATTTTATTAAATTCCTCAATGGTTAATGTTAATTTCGATATAATAGAGGAATACTATGATAGAGCTAGGTTTCACGAAATATTGTGAATATTATTTCAGAGTAATCAAATGGAATTTCACTAGATATTGGTAAAAAACCCTTGACCTTGACGACTCATCCTATGTGAAATAGAGTATAGCATATTGAAATACTGTCACAACACTTATAAAAACCAAGGAAAAACTAAAAAAACTAACCTTCCATGTGTAAGTATTGCGATTTCGTCATTTTTAATTTTAATAAACTTATTACTTTTAAATACTGTCAATTATGGCTTGTTTATTTCGTGTTCCCATAGAGGCGACTATCCTTCTGGACGTTTTAAATTCTTTGCTCTTATGTTAATCCCATACAAAGGTTGATCGTTTACTAACGATGGCGATTGTCGACAATCATCTTCTCTAGGGGCCCTGGTATGTTAGCCGCTGTAGCTACAAGGAATCGTTTTTAGGAGATTGTCTTAACTTTTAAGAGGACTCAATTCGTCATACTTTTCATACAAAACCTCTGTACTTATTATGGCGTTGTTAAACATTTTTCGTTAGATGTTTTGAACAAATTAGTATCTTGTGCACTATATCTAGCCGTGTATCTAGGCGTAATTTAAAAAAAGTGTGAAACAAATTCAGTCAAAGCCTCCGAAAAACAGCGTTTTTGCCTGAACTTTGGCCATATCTAATGTACCTATAAACTGTAAAAGTAAAGAAAACATTTAGATACCAGGCTTGCAAATGTATTGGAGATTCTAAATAACTAACTTTTTTTTCACAAACTTGTAAGATTTTTTCACAAGAAGTATACTCCTGGAACAAGTTTTATGAATGCGAAATCATGAATGACGACCTAGCGAAGCGGCCGCGAGTGATCAGCGGAATTTACCGACTGATAACCGACGGCTCTGATGCTATCTCTCTTTTTTCACAGTCAAACATTACGTTGGATGAAACAACAAGCTTTTAGACTATGCTCGCGTTGAAGTTGCGCCGGCCACAGAGGGCCGCCTTAAAGATATATTATTTATGTTTCTTATACGGATCAGAAGACTGAGACCAACTGAGGTTACAGTACTGTACTTTGTAAAAAACAGCTTGATCTCTGCGACAGTTGTATGAGTCATATGAAACTTAACCTTATGGCTTTAGCTTAAGGTTTATCTGTGTCATCATAAAATCAACCACAGATTAAACACATGAACCTTATTGTAAAGCTATAAGGTTAATTTTCATATGACTCGAACAACTGTCGCAGAGATCAAGCTATATTTTACAAAGTATAGAAATGTTACAAATCGTAAAAATACTTTCCATACATTTCATAAGAAAAGGGACTCAAAATTCTGGAAGGTCTCTACTCTCTAACTCCACCTCCCGTGGAGAGACGCTTGAATCTGACCCTTATATATAACACAATAAGGCACACTTACTCTTGCTGCCCTCCAAAGTCCCAGGTCCTGAAGGTGACGGGTCCCCTAGTGGAGCGATGCTTCTCGTACAACCAAGTGCCGATGTCCACGCCCACTGTGGACATGTTCCCACGCCGGGACGACATGTTGCCCATGCGCTTTGCCCAGTGCTGGGGGAAAGGTAAACTATCATGAAAGAACAGAGTTCATGGTCTTTGAACTTCGTTTTTACTGTCTGTATTTGACCGCAATCTCACCATGGTAAGTGATGATGTGGCCGAAGGTGTTAAGCTCACAAAGCTTAGAAGGAACTGGCTCTCAAGTGCAGCTGTCGGAACACACCGATTAATTAGTTGTCTAAGCAAATAGTAGAAACACGTAGCGCTCTCAGAACGTTTTTAGGAGTATTTTTCTCGCAAACACGTGATTTTCACGGCGATTACGCGTTTCGTTCATGGTTTTACAACAACAAGTGTGTCCTCACTTAAACGGAACATAGTTATGATAATCAAAATCAAAATCAAAAAGTCATTTATTCAGTTTAGGCCCTAGTAAGGCACTTATGAACGTTAAATTGGTACATACAGTTTAATTTACCACCGGTTCGGAATACACTTAAACTGAGAAGACTCCGGCAAGAAACTCTGTGTGATAAGGATTGTTACATCTCTTCCACGCTTCGGAGGTCTGCTTAGCATAGAGAAAATATCCTCTGTCTATGGTCTAACCGTCATAGCGTGCTGCTGATAGATATAGTTGGAATATTATAGAGTGATAGCGCTAACAACATGACCTCGTGCAAAGCGTAAGCATTTTCCATATAGATGCATTCTCAGATATATCAATGAATGAATGAATGAAATATTCTTTATTGTATAGACTAACATAGAACACGATAAAAGTAACAGAAATTTAGGAAGTTATACAACATAGGCGGCCTTATCGCTCTATTTATATCCTTATTTATATATCGTACACTAGTTGATTTACAGTCACACAAAAGGTCGATATGGATTCCTTGTCATTTGTTCTCGGTAAAAGTATAACAAACGAGAAATTGGCATTCACTATATGTATTTTAGTCGTTGAAACTATGTCCGCGCACATCGTTTCAAGGCTTTTAGAAAGCTCACGGACCGTACTCCAGTACAGTTGCTCTATAAATATTTTAACTCTATGGTGCTGCTACTTTATTCCCCGGCAGTGTAAATCTATAATGATAAGAAAGTTCTGGAACTCACATCAGTTGGTTTCCTCCGGTGTTGTATCGCCGACTCTTGCCTCAAGCACTCAAGTAAACTTGTTTTGCCGATACCCTGAACATAACAATATTAATTTGAGAAATATCATCTCCACAAAGTAGTTTAACAACTGTCTCACAGCGCAATACAATCACATTGCTGAAATATACAAGGATTGCTGAGATACAGACGGATTAGAATTTAGTTTTCATCCGCCATTTTTATTATTTATCTAAAATATCAGCTCCACAATGTAGTTCAACAACTGTCTCATAACGCAATATAATCACATTGATGAAATATACAAGGATTGCTGAGATACAGACGGATTAGAATTTAGTTTTCATCCGCCATTTTTATTATTATCTAAAATATCATCTCCACAATGTCATAAAACAAGTGTCTCACAGCGCAATATAATCACATTGATTAAATATACAACGATTGATGAGATACAGAAGGATTAAGATTTAGTTTTCACCCGCCATTTTTTATTATTTATCTAAAATATCAGCTCTACTATGTTGTACAATAACTGTCTGACAGCGCAATATAATCACATTGCTGAAATATACAACGATTGCTGAGATACAGACGGATTAAAATTAGCTTTCATATGCCATTATTCTTAATCCGCCATATTTACCTGCAAGCCAACAATCATGAGCTTCATCCTGGTATAAGGCCTGGCCTCCTGGAGTACGGATTTGAGGTATCCGACGATGTCCATGCTTTTATACTTGCCACAGCTGAGCATAGAGCGCAGCGGATCTTGCAGGTTGCAGCCCACCGTGTTGAGGTTCCACAGCCGGGAGAGTAGGCCCATTTGTGGGGGGAGGTCGGTTATCTCTATGAAAATTAGGACAAGGATGTATAGGTTAACTAAATCTGGCACGTTCACAGTACCCACACATATTGCAATTTCACGATGTCTTGTTACATTATTGCTTCTAATCAGTCTCAATTCTAATGAACGAATGGAAAAAAATACCACTATATTTCTGAGCAGTAGCAAAAGGAAAGCAATAACTGTCTCCTTCATACACATGAGCGCGCGAGAGAGAGACGGACAGACTTGTCATGATGCGCATGCAGTGCGACGTGACGCCGCGCGCTTATTCACAGACACTACACAAGCGGAACGTGTAAATGTGTTGAATGTGCCAGCTTTAGTTAACCGACCTGTAGATCGCGTCATCGAACAATTTACCTAAAGAAAGCATTCGAATTGTCTTCAATATTATTAGCATTTTATCCGCACATTTCTCAAAAGCAAAACTCTAAGTTTTAGGTCCGTTCTAGAACGTCAATTAATGCTAAGTCAAAACCTGTACCAATAATATTAGGTTTATTTTCTATCAGGCCCTAATCAGCTATATACAGTACGTACCTTTGTTCCCGCTAATGTTAAGCACAGACAAGTTGGCGAGCTCGTGTATGGCGGGCGGAATGTTGCGCAACAAGTTGCACGACACGTCCAGCATTGACAGCAGCGGGAACAGCAGCCTGCCCTTTAGACTTGAACCACTTCCCTGGTGGAAAGAGAAATTACAAGCATAAATCATATTTATGCAAACCTTGCATGTGAAATTTGACCCACTTCCCGTTTTCCGATTGAGCTGAAATTTTGCATACATATCGGATGACAATGCAATATTATTTACATGGAGCTGATCTGATGATGAAGCCGGAAGGTGGCCATGAGAACTCAGTAATAAAACAACGCAACCCCATCGAGTTTGGCTCGTTTGATACGTCTTGACAAGGTATCTGGTTTAAGAATCTCATGATTAAGTTGGTCGACTATAATAAAGCTTGTTTAAAAAAATAAATGTTCTTGTTCACATATGGGTTGCAAAGTAAACATCCCATGCCATATAAACACATAACACAAACTCACCCATTCATCATCTTCATCCTGATTGGCGTCATCCTGGGCCGCTGTCGCGAACCCATCGTCATCTGTCGTCAGCTGTATGCGCGTCAGTAGATTGTTCGCTAGAATCTGGGAGTGGAGTGAAATTAATCAATTGATTTTGTTGAAAAAACGATAAACTAGAACTAAAGATGGCGATGTTTATGCGATGGGAAATATGAGCTTTCTAGCTGAAGTGTGATGTGTTGCAACACAACAAATGACAGGCTCACCAGCGTCAGCAGCTCGGAGCAGCTGCGACCGCACCGACCCTCCTGACCGAGCTCGAGTGCGGATGTTGTTGTGTTGTGTTGTGTTGTGTTGTTACAACACACACAACATGCGACACACTCACCAGCGTCCGCAGCCCCTCGAGCCGCAGGTGCCGGCGCGCCGGACACGCGGCGCTGAGCAGCTGCGACCGCACCGACCCTCCTGACCGAGCTCGAGTGCGGATGTTGTTGTGTTGTGTTGTGTTGTGTTGTTACAACACACACAACATGCGACACACTCACCAGCGTCCGCAGCCCCTCGAGCCGCAGGTGCCGGCGCGCCGGACACGCGGCGCTGAGCAGCTGCGACCGCACCGACCCTCCTGACCGAGCTCGAGTGCGGATGTTGTTGTGTTGTGTTGTGTTGTGTTGTTACAACACACACAACATGCGACACACTCACCAGCGTCCGCAGCCCCTCGAGCCGCAGGTGCCGGCGCGCCGGACACGCGGCGCTGAGCAGCTGCGACCGCACCGACCCTCCTGACCGAGCTCGAGTGCGGATGTTGTTGTGTTGTGTTGTGTTGTGTTGTTACAACACACACAACACGTGACACACTCACCAGCGTTCGCAGCCCCTCGAGCCGCAGGTGCCGGCGCGCCGGACACGCGGCGCTGAGCAGCTGCGACCGCACCGACCCTCCTGACCGAGCTCGAGTGCGGATGTTGCTGCCCGAGTTGGGGCAGAAGCACGCGAGGGGGTCTTCTGATAAGCCGAAGCTTTCTATCTGTTAACAAATACATGCTTCTATCATAAATTGCATAAGTCCACTGCAGCTTAATAAAAAAAAATGAATTAAAAAAAAAATATCGACTTCTGAATACACTAATAAAAAGTAATTTAAAAAAATTTAATCGACTTCCAAATACACTAAAAGGTATGAAATAACTCTAACCTGACACTGATTGAAGTCAGCGAAATATTTTCAATGGAATACGTCGTGCTCTTTCGCTGACTTCAATCAGTGTCAGATTTGAGTTATTTCATACCTTTTAGTGTATTTGGAAGTCAATTTAATTTTTTTAAATTACTTTTTATTTCATAATTTTTAGTTTTTTTTAAATGCACTAGAGTTTGACCAAGGTTTTGAGATGTTTTTCCTTTGACACCACACCCGTAGCTCGTATCAATAAGCCGGCCTGGCTTATTGATACGAGCTACGGAATAAGTCGTGCTCTTGCAACTGACTGTGCAAGTTTCATCGAAATCGGTTCAGTAGTTTTCAAGATATGGACAAATATGTGAGACGGCCTGGCTTATTGATACGAGCTACGGGTGTGGTGTCAAAGGAAAAACATCTCAAAACCTTGGGAAAATTCTAGTGAATTTAAGAAAAACTAAAAATGACGAAATAAAAAAGTAATTTAAAAAAATGATATCGTCTTCAAAATACACTAAAAAGTATGAAATAACTCTAATCTGACACTGATTTGAAGTCAGCGAAAGAGCACGACGTATTCCATTGAAAATATTTTGCTGACTTCAAATCAGTGTCAGATTAGAGTTATTTCATACTTTTTAGTGTATTTTGACGACATTATAATTTTTTTAAATTACTTTTTTATTAATGTATTCAGAAGTCGACTTATTTTTTTTTAAATTACTTTTTATTTCGTCATTTTTAGTTTGTCTTAAATGCACTATAATTTGACAAAGGTTTTAAGATGTTTTTCCTTTGACACCACAACCGTAACTCGTATGAATAAGCCAGGCCGTCACACTTATTTGTCCATATCTTGAAAACTACTGAATCATTTTTAGTTTTTCTTAAATGCACTAGAATTTGACCAAGGTTTTGAGATGTTTTTCCTTTGAAACCACACCCGTAGCTCCTATCAATAAGCCAGGCCGTCACACATATTTGTCCATATCTTGAAAACTACTGAGCCGATTTCGATGAAACTTGCACTGTTCCCTAAGTTGAAGTAAATTTAAACCAATAAAAAAGAATGGTTACAATCCAATTAATATATTCGGAGATATGCGTGGAAACATACATACAAACACCTATGAAATTTTGTATATTTGTTTGGAACCCCTAATAGGTTATCATATATGAATATATTGCAGTTTCAATAATATTACATACATACGTGTCGAATTGATAATCTCCTTTTTTTTAAGTCGATTAAAAATAGAGCAGGGATTCTAACGAGACCGTTTTCGACTTCAAAGACGCATTAGACACAATAGGGATGTTGCCTGAGTAAAAATATTATGATTCTAATTAGTCCGTCAGTTAGGTTATCAAAAAATATTGGACACGTATTTTTTGCTTTACCAAATCATCGACAATTGACGAAGATAAAGCGCGATTAAGTTCGCGAGTGGGGGCTCGTGACGTCACTTGTTCCTAAAAAGTGTACCACACCGTGACGTCACGCGGAACTTCAACACTAGATATCTTCGTCTTTTTTTATTTAATTGACAAAAGAAAAAATACATGTCTAATATTTTTTGATAATGTAAATGACGGACTAATTAGTTTTTTTCAGGAAAGTAGCCTATTGACTATGGTGATTAGAGGAAATCATACCAAACAGAACTTTCTTTGCCATTTTATTACAAGCCATCCCACGCAATTACATCCGCATTCCAGAGATACAAGTACCCTCCATGCTATATGCTACCCGCGTGTAAAATCACTCAAAATCACTTGATATTTTAAGAATACACGTGGTGTTCATTAAGTTAGACTTTCATAAGCCAAATTGAATCAAGACTGGACTTCAGAAGACATTTTGTCAAAGGACGCATGAAATGAACAAAATTTTTAACGATGCCGCCGACATAATTCGGCTCAATAAAGGTAATATTTATTTATTTATACAACTTGAAACGGAAATAGTATCTATCCGAAAGGTGTGAAGACTACAACAGGGTGCCTAGACAAGATGGTTATCGACAATCGTCATCGTTAGTAAACGATCAACCTTTGTATGGGATTGACATTTCAAATCGAAATATCACGTGATATTTAACAATCTCTTATGTCAAACCCATACAAAAGTCGATCGTTTAGTAACGATGACGATTGTCGACAACCATCTTGTCTAGGAGGGCAGGTACAGACTCTATAAAAATGTTCAGCTCAAAATAAAACACGAAAATTAATACCAAAATTGTGCTTCCAAGTTTATTGAATTAAAATCATAACCAACGTGTCACCGCTAAATGAGCGTCATTATTTTTTCACGTCACTCGCTAATATTATTATAAAATGTTCTCTTTCGCGATCTGTGCGCCTGGTACCGAAGAAGTCTTATTTTATAGTTTCTTTCCGTTACACGTTTCATAAGCTACAGACATTTGTTTCTTTATTAATCGACTTGTCTCTCGATACATGATCCACAAACTTCAACAAATACAAATTGTGATCCATAAAAATTTGCGTCGCATAGATTAAGTCTATAAGGAATGAAAACACCGAATTTATAAAATAAAACTTACTTGTGGCAGGCTGGGCCAGCAGGTGATCTCGTTGTGGCTGAGGTCCAATTGCCGCAGGCTGGTGGGGTATGACGTCACATACGACATAGATCTATACGGACGAACGAACATAGCAATAGTAAAATGCCTTGAATTATTTTATTGGATTTGAATGCCTTGAATTATTTTATTGGATTTGTGTAATGCATTTAGTATTATCAATCACGGGTACAAAAGATATAATTAATCAATATTTTCATCTATGGCCACTTATCTCAAACAATGAGTGGGTGGGCCCACGATGATTTGGTGTCTCTCCACTTTTGTTTCTCACTGGACCTATTTAAAAACAATTCTACAATCTTCCTTAATATCACAGTATTCCTCAAGGAACAATCCTAGGTCCACTACTATTTCTTACATATAAATCCACCACTATACTAAATTAATGGTTTTCGCGAATTCACAGGTGGCCAAATAGTACAACAAACCCAAACGCCAAAATAGCCTCGTCTCTTTTTATTACATGACGTTAGAAAGTGACCGAATGACAGTAAAACCTGGGTTTGCTTTAAACCACGTTTTGTAATAAGGGGATTTAAAAAGATGACATCTGAAAACAAACACAGTATTATGAAAAGTTGACATACCTGAGCGAGTTATAAGCCATATTAAGCCTAGTGAGACTAGTGGCGCGACAGGCGAGCGGCGCAGGCACACAGGTGAACTGGTTGTGCGACAAGTTGAGTGTGGCGAGCGGGCAGCCGCCGCGCACCGGACTCGAACCTGCGTCCGCGCCCATAGACACCGCGCCGCGCCACAAGTGCACGCGCCGGGCTTCCGACCAACTGATGCACTCATGGATTTTATAGATGGGATTCCACAAGGAGGTATTCTTGGCCCGCTACTATTCATCATGTGTATTTGCGACACTAACTAACAAGATAACCAAGCAACTAAAAATATGGGAGGATGATTTGGCCAAAGAATGGCATCGATTATGTTTGGATCGTGTTACTTGGCAAAGTCTGGAGGAGGCCAATGTCAGAGAACAACCTGACCAAGAAAAATAAAAACATTTACCGATGTCTATTACTTAATAGTAAATAAAAAAATATTTAGGTAATTAAGTGTTAATTTTATAAAATTAGGATTTAGGTTAGTGGAAATAAACGCTTATTTTATTTGCGACACTGAAAGCTGCTTTATATCGCGGGCGCAATATCTCTGAGATACCCAAAATAAGGTAACTCCTGGTTTGGGTATATAGCTAATATAATAATTACACCAAATATTAAAGACATTATAAAGAAAAACCAAATGATTATTAAACCTACCAGGAGCCCCATTTGAATTAATTCTAACAGACATGTGTAAAAAACCTTTTTACCAACATTTTACCAGTAATAATGCAATATAAATTTTGATTTGAAAAAATTTAAAGAGAACAGTTCCTCAAGGATGTATTCATAGGTCACTACTCTTTGGGTATGATAACTGTGACATTCAAACAAACTTAAATGGCGTTCTCATAGGAGTTCTTCAAGGAGGTATTATTAGGCCACTACTCTTTCTAAATGATGATGGTGACATACAAACAAACTTACATGGCGTTCCCGGCTCTGTTCCCGAGTGAAGGAACTGCGTCCTCGTCATCCTCTAGAAGTTCGGAGTCACTGCGCTCTATTGATGGACTGCGAGACGATGACTTCTGTGTGGAAAATTTATTTTTCACCAAACTGGACTTTTGTTAAACGTAAAGAATATCTTTATAAGCTTTATAATAATCGTACATGAAATTAGATCCGCAAATGGTATATCTATATTTTTTCATATAGACTTTAGAACTTATTCTACTCTGAAGAAACTTAAGGGCCAAAATGAAGTATCTTGAGAGAGCAAATGGCACAACATGCCACCGTTCGTTTCATCGAAGGGGAGTCCATCCTCACACATTGAAACCAGAATTGTTTCGTACTGTGCGGTCTCAAAGGAGCTTCCTTCCGCGGACGCTCAGATTGTGGAATGAGCTCCCCGCCGTGGTGCACCCAATGGAGTACAGCATGGGGTTCTTCAAAAAGGGTTTCTGCAGGGTTGGAAACGCGCGAGTAACACCCCTGGTGTTGCAAGCGTCCATAGGCTACGGTAACTGTTTCCCATCAGGCGGGTATGCTTGTTTGTCACCTTAGTGGTATAAAAAAAAAAAACAAAATGACTTTGCTGAATCATTTAACCGTAGTGTTGAAATGGAGGAGCAAGTTGTTAGACAACTCCACTGAAAAGATCTTCCGACAGCTTTATCATCGCGTCTGGAGACCGCGGTCCAACTGTACACGTTGGACACTTTTTTTTTTTTTTTTAGCCACGATACATCTAATTCATTTCATTTCACTTCACTAGTGCACATGTATTGATCTTTATTGGATAAAATACCACCGATTATATGCAATAAAACTCATAATACACGAATTTATGAAAATAAAAATGAAAAAGCATTGTCACTCTGCAAGTTCCCGCCAAAAAGTCTGTTGGACACTTGTCGCAGAATGTTGACTTGAACTTCGATCTTGTGGCGCTATCTATCCATTGGAGCGGGAACTTCTTTATGCTTCGCTATAGGGTACGTAAAATGACTAACCTGCGTAGAGAAAACAAACTGGCCACTCCCAGTGGACGGTGAGGCGCTGAGTTGAGGTGAACTTTCTGACGGAGACATCGCTTGGATCGACGCACCGTCTGTCGAGTTCTGTAAAAAAGTGGTATATGTAGGTAATACTGTATTCGTTTATATTGGTAGAGATCACTTTAAGTGATAAGGCCGCCCATTGTAGCACTTTCACTATTAGTTTTAAGTTTTGTTTGTAATAATATGTTTATTTTATTTTATTTTTATTGGAAAACTTACGGCTATAATACATCAAATTGCTTAAAGAAATAGTAATGAGGCCAATAACAAGTTTTCGCCAATATTTAACAAAATATGTAGTTGGACAGAGTAGCTTATAAAATGATTAAATACTAGCTAATACACAAGATAATCATATTTTTAAGAAAAGAAAAAAACTCATAGGTTCAATTACTAAAAATCACTAAATTACAGTTTTGGTGTAACAATAAAGTATTATGTTCGACACTTCTAGTGTAGCTAGAGACGGCAGGAGGTCTGATGACATCTAGCTACAGTTACCTGCACATTGAGAGGCACAGGCACAGGCACAGGCAACTCCCTCAGATGGTTAAGTGCGGCGTTGAGGTCCCGCAGCGCGCGCGCCGCCCACAGCTGCGGCGGGAGAGCGCGCAGCTTGTTGTTCGACACGTCTAGTGTAGCTAGAGACGGCAGGGAGAACAACGAGGGGGGGAGTTCTTCCAGACGATTGTCCTGCGGGTGGAGGGATTCATGTTCACTGATTGGAACTAGGATGTGTTCAGTACAAATGATTTAAAGTTTATTGAACCATTAATTTCCCTAAGATTATCCCGTTCAAAACTCGTAGCAGCTAGGACCTGTGTTTGACTTCAATCTCACCATGGTAAGTGATGATGTGTCCGAAGGTGGTGCACACACAAAGCCTAGAAGGAACTGGCTCGCAAGTGCTGTCGGAACACACCAATAGGTGCTTGGCGACTGGTTTTTAACTTGAGGATGGTAGCCAGCCAGATGAGTAATACAAAGTATTCTACCACCGTGCTATGGTTTCCTAGTTCCTACCTGTTTTCCTTCACCGAAATCTGAAGCTCATTGTAGGATTCGAACCCGAGACCTTCGTTTCGGCATCCGACGTCAATACCACTGAGCTATTATTGCATTAAAAATAGTTCATCCATCGTTGTTGACTAATAAGGATGTGCTTAATACCGTACATACCGAAAATACGGACACAGCGTTCTGCATCCTCATTTATAATGCGGACAGCAAGGGAGTGGAACTTGCTTCCGGCGTCTGTTTCCTGACTCTTACAATCTATGGACTTTCAAGGCCAGAGTGAATAAGTTTTTTGTAAGCGTGCTCCACTTTAGACTTCATCGTCCTTTGGACGAGTCAGTGGAAGTTGTTTTTTTTGGCCTGTGTTTAACCACAATCTCACCATAGTACTTGCTGTACCTTGTAACTCGGCTCAGCAAAGTCCTAAACTCATTCAAGGGGAATGCGTACGTTTCTATAATAAAGTACCCAAAAAAATTCAAGAGCTACACATAGATTTAAAAAGATAGTAAAACAGAAGTTATGCAAGAAAGGGTACAATTGGTATAACTTTGAATGATATAATGGTGCCAAAATAAAACGATAAACTTGGAATGATTCGTTATAATTAATAAAAAAGGTGTAGCGCGTTTGAGGTCTGAGGCGTGAATGCCGTGGGTACATAATTCTCTATATACTGCAATAAATATAAGCGCCTGATGCAAGTAGAAACAAAATTGTGCCTTCTCTCAACTAGAAGGCGTTTAAGGTAGCGCTTGAACAACAATAATGTATTTTTTTTTTTTTTTATAAACCACTAAGGTGGCAAACAAGCATACGGCCCTCCTGATGGTAAGCAGTTACCGTAGCCTATGGACGCTTGCAACACCAGGGGTATCACTCGCGCGTTGCTGACCCTGAAGAAATCTCTTCACACCCTTTTTGAAGAACCCCATGCTGTGTTTCTGATTTTGTAGGTGAAAAGAATGCATTTGAATGAATTGTTCGCTTCGCATGCTATTGTTATATATATTTTGTAAATTGTAATACTTTAAAGCAGTGTTTTTCAATCTTATTGATTTCGCGACCCCCTTACAGGTTGAAAAATTCTGGCGACCCCCTTGTCAAACAGACAAAGAATTTATAAATTAAACGCCTACGATAATGATTTTCTTTATTTTGATACCTTTACTTATTAGTCTGCAAGAAGCCGCGAGAGGCTTGCAACTAAGTAAGAGGTAAGTAAGACGCTTGCGCGAAGTCTACCTTGCCTTTTTCCTTCTGCCGGCGACCCCCCGACTAAGGTTTCGTGACCCCCCTAGGGGTCGCGACCCACAGATTGAAAAACACTGCTTTAAAGTACACATTTTAAAAAACTTGCTGAGTTTCTTGCCGGAGTCATCCAGTTCAAGTTGTATTTGGAAACGGTGTAGAGTCATTTTTTTTTTTTATTTGTTGGCGTCACACGGCTTGTGTATTTTGCCATTTTCCAGTTATATTATAAGTTCTAGTCACAATAAATAACGTTCACATAGTTCTCAGTCAGTCACTGTCCATAAAAGTCATGTTTTAGTACAATGGTGGTTGTACTAAAACTTTTCACGGACTTCTTGAGACAACTTGAAAAGTCACGATACACATGATTCATTTCATTTCACTTCACTGGTGCACGTGAATTGATCTTTATTGGATAAAATACCACCGATAATATGTAATAAAACTTAAAATACATGAATTTATAGAATTAGAAAATAAAAATGAAAACGCTATGTCACTTTGCAAGTTCCCGCCAAAAAGTCTCGAGTCATTTTGATAACGTTTATAAGTGCCTTATCAGGGCCTAAATTGAATAAATACTTTTTAAATTTGGACCTTCGTCTCGGCATCTGACGTCACTACCCCTGAGCTAACATCACCTTAATGATCCTCCTACCTGTAAATACAGCTCCTGTAGAACAGGCGCGGTGTATACGTCGCATCTCTTGACCTTCTTTTTCCCGCGGCGTCCCTTGGTGTCGACTTCGTCTTCGAAAGGATCCTCGTGAGTCGGGAGACGCTCCAACTTGTTCTGAGCCGCGTTTAGGTATCTAAGGGAACGGTCGATCTTGTTTTTAACCGACTTCAAAAAAAGGAGGAGGTTCTCAATTCGGTAATGTTTTTAACCGACTTCAAAAAAAGGAGGAAGTTCTCAATTCGGTTGTATGTTTTTTACCTCATAACTCCGTCATTTATTTACCGATTTGGAAAATTCTTTTTTCGTTTGGAAGGGTACACTTCCCGTTTGGTCCCATTGTCATCAGATCAGGATTTGATTACTTTTTAATGTACTTTGAAGTCGATTTAAGTTTTTTGTAAAACAGTTTTAGATTATTATTATTTGACACGCTTTTATTAGCTTTCTCCTGTGTCGGTTACCGAAAGCTGGCACGTTCACAGTACTCACATATATGCAATTTCACGATACAGTATGTTTTATTACATTATTGCTTCTAATCAGTCAGTCAATTAGGTATATTGGGCGAATGCAAAAGCAAAACAATAACTGTCTCGTTCATACTCGTAAGCTTGGTGGCGCGCGAGAGAGACGGACAGACTTGTCATGTTGCGCATGCAGTGCGACGTGACGCCGCGCGCTTATTCACAGACACTACACAAGCGGAACGTGTAAATGTGTTGCACGTGCCAGATTTAGTTAACCGAACTGTATGTATGTGTATGGAATCTTCAAACGCAATTTTATTCGACTTCAAAACGTCAGATTAAACTGAAACTTTGCACACTTATCACGTACAGTATGAACACCAACTAATATGGCTTACCGATGTACCTGCGCAGAAGATACATTTTCAAAGCGCGGGAAACGCTATTGGTCGGCAGCTGCCGCCATGTTAGCGCGCGCCGTGCGGAGGGGCCTCACGCGCGAGTGAGACGGAACTGACAGATGCAGTGTATTATGAACATTATAGTAGTGATGTAAGGTTGATTGTAAGTTTTAAGCATTCTTTCGTTAATCTTCGGGGCCATACTTTCTTTTCTGTGCGAACGAAGATTCACGACGCGCCATATCAGTTGGGTAATACTGTACCGGTGACAATACAATAATTTGGTTCCATCTTAAATAATGTTTAGTACAGGGCATTTCAAAGCGTGTTTCTGTTTGACCTGAAAAATGAGTCCGTCAAAAATATTAGACACGTATTTTTTCTTTTGTCAATCAAACAAAAACTGACGAAGATATGGTGTGTTGAAGTTCCGCGTGACGTCACGCCATGGTACACTTTCACAAACAAGTGACGTCACGAGCCCTTCCGAACTTTGGCGCGCTTTATCTTTGTAATATTTTATTGATTTGATAAAGCAAGAAATACGTGTACTATATTTTTTGATAATCTAACTGACGGTCTAATTAGAATTATAATTTTGTTACCTAAACCGCATGCCTATTCACACAGACCTTTTCATACCACTGACCTTAAACTGAGTAGAGTGAACAGTTCAGGCGGCAGGACCCTCAAGTCATTGTTAGAGAGATCGACCCTCGTAAGCGCATGTAGGGCCCCGGCACCACCGCTCGAGCTCAACTTGCTGTTCACTCGCAGGGAGGCCGCGCGGACCCACGCCATGCTGTAGGGAGATGAAGTTCATGTAGTTGATGGATATGACCAAATAGACTAATATGACCAAAGTTGTCCATTATGACCAAAGTTGATCAATATGATCAAAGTTGACCAATATGACCCAAGTTGACCAATATGACCAAAGTTGACCATTATAACCAAAGTTGACCAATATGACCAGAATTTACCATTACGACCAAAGTATGGAAACAAGGTCAAATTGAATATAATGACAAAATAACCAAGTTTTCATACTCGAAGCACAACTAAATTTTAAATCTTTACTAGTTTGACGGAGATTACCGAGTTCAAAAAAGATAGTCGTGATTCAAATCAAATTCTTCAAAGATTGTTTTTGAGTATGTTGATTAAATTTTAAAAGGTGAATCAACAAAATACCTAAAAATATTACCTACAAGCCAAGACAAATCTGTTTGTTTGTTACGCTTTCACGCCTAAACCGCTGAACCGATCGCGATGAAATTTGGCATGCAGATAGCCCATGGTATGGAGAAGGATATAGGCTACTTTTTACACCGGCAACGCGGGTGAAACCGCGGGGGACACCTAGTTTACAAAAACCTCACCGTATATAAGCGAGCTGACACCGCAGCTCGCGCCAGTTGAGCATGACGGGCGTGGTGGGACAGAGAGAGCTGTACGTCAGCTGTCTCTCTCCGTCCCCCTCGCGGTTGAACACTGTCTCTGACACTGTCGACTTGTTCAGCTTGTAGTCTGGGTCTGGATACGCCTAGAAAAACAAACCTATCATCAGCCTATAATGTCCACTGCGGATCGGTGGAGGTAGGCTAGTGGTCAACCTACTGTTGGAGTTGTCAACCCGCCTCCAACTAGCTTAACGACTATCACAGTTACAAACGGCTTTACGTACGCTCGATTTGACATACCACTAGGCGGTCACCTATCAAGGTACCGACCACGACGGTGGTAGCTTAGCTTTGTATATCGACTAAGAACGGCTAATCATGCTACACCACGAGCGCTTCGTCCAGTACTTAGCCAAAACTAAACGACCTTCCATTCTTTGGATTACCTACTCAATGCTAAAATCAACTGTCAGTTCTAATAACGACGTAAAACTGGACACATATTCAAAACTAATATCGTATCTGAAGAGGATGTCTGATGTTTTATTAAATAATAATGTTACAATATAATTGGACTGTTTTACAAAAAACTTAAACCGACTTCAAAGTGCACTAAGAAGTAATCAAATCCTGATCTGATGACAATGGGACCAAACGGGAAGTGTACCCTTCCAAATAAAAAAAGAATTTTCCAAATCGGTTAATAAATGACGGAGTTATGAGGCAACAAACATAAAAAAAAAAAAAAAACATTCGAATTGAGAACCTCCTCCTTTTTTTTAAATCGGTTAAATATATGAGGCACCTTTTATTTTCTCATGGTGGGTGATGAAAATTAGAGTGCAAAATATATTTTTGGCTCGGGCGACGTACTTTGAATCCCTCGCTACGTTCAGGATTCTACTCTAGAATCCTTCACTTCGCTCTGGATTCTAAAGCGCCCTCGCCGTAAAAATATTATTTTGCTCCCATATGATAAAATCTACTAATTCTAAGACGGTGGCCATTCTTGTATGTGCAGGTGGCCCAGCAGTACCTTAGTGGCGAGTATGGTAGCGAGCAGGTCGACCAGCCCGTGGCGCGCGCACTCGCTGAGCGCGCGGCAGTGCGGGTCGGCGGCTCCGTGCGCTAGAAGGATCTCCGCTATCTGCACGTTCTTAGCGCGCGCCGCTATCGCCAGCGCCGTCCATGGACCCTCCCCTGGGGAAGGCATTTAAAGAAATAAAAAAAAAACAAAAGCTTTTCAGATTTTAGTTTGTGAGGTTTCTAGTGCCCCATAGAGCCTTTTCATCCTTGTAGGAGGCAGGATCGACTAAGATATTTAGACGGGCCAGTTGGCGCAGTTGGTTAAGATTCCATCTATCTCGCCGCAGGTCGTGGGTTTGATTTCCACTCAGGACATGCATTTGTGTGCATGAACATGTCTGCATGTCTTGAGTCTGGGTGTAATTATGTATATTAAGTACGTATTTACAAACAAAAAGTATATGTATTATATCAATTATCTGGTTTTCATAATACAAACTCTGCTTAGTTTGAAATCAGATGACCGTGTGTGAGGAATGTCCCAGGATATGTATGTATGTATTTTATTTCGAAAATCGCAGTTTTCTCCTTGTCTGTACTTTCTTTGAAATGTGTAAATGCCGTTTTTTTTACTGTTTATAGGCCTGCGTTTGACCGCAATCTCACCATGGTAAGTGATGATGTGGCCGAAGGTGGTGCACACACAAAGCCTAGAAGGAACTGGCTCTCAAGTGCAGCTGTCAGAACACACCGATAGGTGCTTGGCGATCAACTTGAGGGTGGTAGACAGACAAGTGGGTACTACAAAGTTACCACAAGCTCCAGCTCATTGTAGGATTCGAATCTGGGATCATCGCCTAAAATGGAAGTTAATACGGACGCCTATGTTCAGCAGTGGACATCTTTGGCTGGTATGATGATGATCTGGAATACTACGTGGTTTTCCCAATGGAGTACATCATGGGGTTCTTCAAAAAGGGTGTGATCAGATTTTTATAGGGTCGGGAACGCGCGAGTGATACCCCTGGTGTTGCAAGCGTCCATAGGCTACGGTAACTGCTTACCATCAGGCGGGCCGTATGCTTGTTTGCCACCTTAGTGGTATAAAAAAAAAACTACATTGTTACTTACGGTCGCTGTCATGTACATTTCTGGCAGCAGGAGCAGTTCCAGGAGCAGAAGTAGGAGCAGGTGATGGCGAGGCGGTGGTACGACTAGAAGTGGCTGACGCGCTGCGGGAACGACGACGCGACTCGCGGGAACTATCCGGACCGTCTAACATCTGGAGGGGTCAAATTCACATTCAAAATCATTTATTCAAATAGACCTTCGCAGGCACTTATGAAAATTCTGACTCTAATACTCTAATACCGGCTCGGAAGGTTGCATTTGCTGAGAAGAGCCAGCAATAAACTCAGTAATTACTCTTTTCAAAACAAGCTTAGATTCATTACATAATATTTACATTCTAATCGCACTGACAACAATTGCGTGCCCCGGCGCGGCGGCAACACTACAAAGTAGACTGAATCTATATTTAATAAGTAAATAAATAGCAAACTTAAGCAGACCACGCGACATCTATTAATTGAACTGAGATAGTTCACACGTAGAAAGATAGATGGCGACACCACATCCTGCATCGCGCTTACGAGGTTTATTCGGCGATTAGTATATACAGTGTTTGCGCGCGGACTAGCGATATTTTAATGGCGTGTAATACAGCATTTATCGACAAAAACATCTTCAAATAATGTCCATACCATGCAAAGAAAAATAAAATGGCGGCCATCTAATAGGATGGCTGTTGGAGTGGCCGCCATTTTAATTTTCTTATTTTATTTCAGACTAGCCGTCCCTCGCGGTTTCAGATAAAAAGGAACCTATGTCCTTCTCAGGCTAACTTTTACAAAAACCTTAAACCGACTTCAAAGTACACTAAGAAGTAATCAAATCCTGATCTGACAATGGGACCAAACGGGAAGCGTACCCTTTCAAATAAAAAAAGAATTTTCCAAATCGGTTAATAAATGACGGAGTTATGAGGTAACAAACATAAAAAAAAAAAAAAAAAAAAAAAAACACTCGAATTGAGAACCTCCTCCTTTTTTTGAAGTCGGTTAAAAAATACGATTGCTTTGCCTCTAAATGCCGTAAAGATACTGAAAAGAGTTGATTTGAAAGTTCAATATCAGTAAAAGTAATCACAAATGCTAATCATTTTACATTTTTTTTTAGATTATTATACAGTGCAACATCACAACATGGGTGAGAGTTTATGTGTGTGTGTGTGTGTGTGTGTGTGTGAGTGTGTGTGTGTGTGAGTGTGTGTGTGTGCGTACATACCGGGTCGTAATGCGGCGCGGCGGCGGTGCCGTTAGCGTCAGCTCCTGCCGCCAGTAGCCGCTTCAAAACTCGCGCATGTCCACCGCGCGCTGCGCATGATACTACGCTGTCTAAACCACGACAAGTATCCACGCGCGTCGGACGAATACGACGCTCAGAATCCGTCTCCTATATAGATAGGCTTCCATCAATTCCAATCAGTTATTTCAAACTAGCTGTCCCACGCGGCTTCACCCGCGTTCCCGGGATAAAAAGTACGCCTATGTCCTTGTCCATACCATAGACTATCTGCATGCCAAATTTCATGATGATCCGTTGAGTAGTTGAGGCGTGAAGGCGTAACAAACAAACTCACTTTCGCATTTATAATATTAGTTAGGATAGACCTTCGCACGCACTTATGAAAAGTCTGGCTCTAATACCGGTTCGGAAGGTTGCATTTGCTGAGAAGAACTGCCAATAAACTCAGCAATTACTCTTTTCAAAACAAGCTTAGATTTGAAGAATGAAAAAAAGAATGAAGCTTTCATGATTCCCCATTAAAATTGTAGCCCCATTTAGAAATTTCGGTCCCCCATTTCGCCCCCTTTTGCAAAGAAACTGAAAACATTTTTAATTATTTTTAATTTGCTATAAGATTGGGTAAGCAATATTTTTAACTATTCCAAATTTCAAATCAATGGCATTAGTGGTTGCTGAATTATACTACTGTGACAGACGGACAGAGTAGCTCCATAAGTCCTATTTTATCTTTTTGATTCGGATCTCTAAAAATGAACCCTATATAAACACAAATTGTAAAAATCATAGTATAGTGGTATCTGTTTGAACAGTAGCTCGCTTCAACAATTATTATAACTTACAAGCAAAAATGGTCCTAATGTAATCAAGCTGTAAGTACGTCTTTGACACAGACATATATCTAAATTGATAACGCAAGTCCCTCCATCCGTATGATAATCAAGCGTGTCACTTTTTTGTACCTGCCATAATGTCACAAAATTGATTTAGTTAGATTGGCATTAGATTTTTAACGTGAAAATAATGTAAAATATTTGTCAGCTCAACACATCCCTCGCTACACATCTCTGGTGGACATGCAGTCTTCTGAGAGTTCTCTGTCCGCACGAAACAGTTTCAAAAGAAGAACATTGTTCTCCCTTTTTGCACAAAGTCAAAAGTCAAAGTCAAAGCCATTTATTCAATTTAGGACTCAGAAGGGCACTTATGCAGGTCACATTTACTGAAGTTACCACCGGTTCGGAACTCGGCCTTCAACTGAGAAGAATCCGGCAAGAAACTCAGCAAGGTTACATTTTTTTTATATTTTTTGGACAATCTATGTTTGGCTTTTTTGACACACGAAGTACATACACTGGCGTCATCTATTTAGATGTATATCTGTGGTATATGATTAGTAGTTAGCACTTACATGGTTGGTAGTGGCGCCAGTAAGCTTGCTCACTATAGCGTGTATGCCGAGCGAGATGCCGCTGCGGTGCGGGCTCAGGGCGGGCGGCCGCTCGGGGGGCTCCCGGCTCTGTAGTGGGGGTTCATACTCTACATAACGGGGGAGGGGGATCTAGCCTAGTTACAACTATGTGCTACAGTGAGTAGTGCGGGCTCAGGGCGGGCGGCCGCTCGGGGGGCTCCCGGCTCTGTAGTGGGGGTTCATACTCTACATAACGGGGGAGGGGGATCTAGCCTAGTTACAACTATGTGCTACAGTGAGTAGTGCGGGCTCAGGGCGGGCGGCCGCTCGGGGGGCTCCCGGCTCTGTAGTGGGGGTTCATACTCTACATAACGGGGGAGGGGGATCTAGCCTAGTTACAACTATGTGCTACAGTGAGTAGTGCGGGCTCAGGGCGGGCGGCCGCTCGGGGGGCTCCCGGCTCTGTAGTGGGGGTTCATACTCTACATAACGGGGGAGGGGGATCTAGCCTAGTTACAACTATGTGCTACAGTGAGTAGTGCGGGCTCAGGGCGGGCGGCCGCTCGGGGGGCTCCCGGCTCTGTAGTGGGGGTTCATACTCTACATAACGGGGGAGGGGGATCTAGCCTAGTTACAACTATGTGCTACAGTGAGTAGTGCGGGCTCAGGGCGGGCGGCCGCTCGGGGGGCTCCCGGCTCTGTAGTGGGGGTTCATACTCTACATAACGGGGGAGGGGGATCTAGCCTAGTTACAACTATGTGCTACAGTGAGTAGTGCGGGCTCAGGGCGGGCGGCCGCTCGGGGGGCTCCCGGCTCTGTAGTGGGGGTTCATACTCTACATAACGGGGGAGGGGGATCTAGCCTAGTTACAACTATATGCTACAGTGAGTAGTGCGGGCTCAGGGCGGGCGGCCGCTCGGGGGGCTCCCGGCTCTGTAGTGGGGGTTCATACTCTACATAACGGGGGAGGGGGATCTAGCCTAGTTACAACTATGTGCTACAGTGAGTAGTGCGGGCTCAGGGCGGGCGGCCGCTCGGGGGGCTCCCGGCTCTGTAGTGGGGGTTCATACTCTACATAACGGGGGAGGGGGATCTAGCCTAGTTACAACTATATGCTACAGTGAGTAGTGCGGGCTCAGGATGGGCGGCCGCTCGGGGGGCTCCCGGCTCTGTAGTGGGGGTTCATACTCTACATAACGGGGGAGGGGGATCTAGCCTAGTTACAACTATGTGCTACAGTGAGTAGTGCGGGCTCAGGGCGGGCGGCCGCTCGGGGGGCTCCCGGCTCTGTAGTGGGGGTTCATACTCTACATAACGGGGGAGGGGGATCTAGCCTAGTTACAACTATATGCTACAGTGAGTAGTGCGGGCTCAGGATGGGCGGCCGCTCGGGGGGCTCCCGGCTCTGTAGTGGGGGTTCATACTCTACATAACGGGGGAGGGGGATCTAGCCTAGTTACAACTATGTGCTACAGTGAGTAGTGCGGGCTCAGGGCGGGCGGCCGCTCGGGGGGCTCCCGGCTCTGTAGTGGGGGTTCATACTCTACATAACGGGGGAGGGGGATCTAGCCTAGTTACAACTATATGCTACAGTGAGTAGTGCGGGCTCAGGATGGGCGGCCGCTCGGGGGGCTCCCGGCTCTGTAGTGGGGGTTCATACTCTACATAACGGGGGAGGGGGATCTAGCCTAGTTACAACTATGTGCTACAGTGAGTAGTGCGGGCTCAGGGCGGGCGGCCGCTCGGGGGGCTCCCGGCTCTATAGTGGGGGTTCATTCTCTACATAACGGGGGAGGGGGATCTAGCCTAGTTACAACTATGTGCTACAGTGAGTAGTGCGGGCTCAGGGCGGGCGGCCGCTCGGGGGGCTCCCGGCTCTGTAGTGGGGGTTCATACTCTACATAACGGGGGAGGGGGATCTAGCCTAGTTACAACTATGTGCTACAGTGAGTAGTGCGGGCTCAGGGCGGGCGGCCGCTCGGGGGGCTCCCGGCTCTGTAGTGGGGGTTCATACTCTACATAACGGGGGAGGGGGATCTAGCCTAGTTACAACTATGTGCTACAGTGAGTAGTGCGGGCTCAGGGCGGGCGGCCGCTCGGGGGGCTCCCGGCTCTGTAGTGGGGGTTCATATTCTACATAACGGGGGAGGGGGATCTAGCCTAGTTACAACTATGTGCTACAGTGAGTAGTGGCGCCAGTAAGCTTTGCTATACTGTTATTTTTTATGGAACATATTTGACTATCTTCTACTCGAACATGGATGCATCGATACATAAATGTATAGATTATTGTCGATAAATCTGACATAACTATGACAATGGTGCCGATTGTTGTAAATCGCACTAAACTAATTTTAGTCACATCTCATCTCTTTCTTACGAACATGATTGAAAAAGGATAGAACATATTTTAAGTTGTCAAATTAATCTTTGCCGTCTTATTTTGCGTGTATTTAGGCGTAACCGCGATAGATGGCGACTAAAATTATATTGAAAACAAGCATTGGACTAATTTGACAGGACTAAATTTCTTACATCCTTTTCTTATGTTCTTTGTTAGAAAGAGACATAGTGACATTAAAATTAGTTTAGTTGTGAACAACAGAATCAGGGCCAATAACCTATGAAAACGACGATTAAATTAAGTTTATCGATGTTTTAAACTTATCGACATTCCATGCTCGCAGGGCTGATTTCAAACAAAGACACAAAGACACATAGACCGGGAGATACTGGCACAAATTTCCTGGTCATTTGTACCAGTATGGCGACCCTTCAGGAGTATAATTACGTAATGAAGAAAAGGAAAATGATGGTATAATAATGATAACGCCCACGCGATTGGGCCGCCGGTACCAGCGTTATGACCATCATTTTCCTTTTCGTCATTACGTAATTAGACCCTTGAAAGGTCGCTATACTGGTACAAATGACCAGGAAATGTGTGGCAGTATCTCCCGGTCTATAACTGATATACTACATATACACTTGTTTGTAAATACTTAAAATAAAGGGAGACAACAGCGACACACCTAAAATCAGCAGATTATACACAACAACTTCATCAGAGACACATACCGAGGTGCCCCGGTCGGTGGGCCCCCGGGGCACGTGCAGGGGCACGGCGGGCGCGAGGTGCCCCAGCAGGGCCTCCAGCACGGCCAAGTTCCCCAGCGTGGCGGCTACGTACAGCGCGCTCTGTCCGCTCGCGTCGCAAGCGTTCACGTCGAACGCGCTACGGTACTGCCATTGGCCTGACGCGTCGCTGGATATCCAAAGTCAAAGCCATTACAATTCAGACCATCGAAGAAAAGACCCTTAAGAGTGCGTACAAAGCCAGAAAAATATGGCAATGTCAGATGAAACAAACTTATGTCTAATCTTCGCGTGGCATGAAACGGAGATAGCGTGTTTTGCGGAACAAGAATGAACTTAGCGCTTCTTATCTAAATAACTCGTAAAGTATAGAATATTTAAAAAAATCGTTAGTAGCAGTCCTAGGTCATATGTTAGTTATATTATTTATCGAATTTTTGTCCTAATAAGATACACCATTAACGAATAAAAATGAAAATTCATTAATATTAGAGGTAAATTGGTGTTTTTTTTTCTATCGAGGAAATTTCATTCCATGTTTTTGATCAGATAGAACCCTCGCGTATATAATGAAAATACCCATATAAAAATATTTTTTCATTTAAATACTATTTACTTGGGTAAATTTCAATTCTAAGATATGTTATTTTGCTTTATACGCACTCTTAATCGGGCTCGAAGGACCATGTTTAGGAGTTTAGCACGATAAAAATATATACAAACACCGTTCACTCAATTATTTGTTAATTGGCACTGTTTCACATGGTTTAATCTTTATATATAAAATTCTACTGCACGTGTGTATGTCACTGAACTCCTCCTTAACGGCTGGACCGATTTGAATGTTTTTTTTTTGTATGCATTTAGGTAGCGCCCTGGATGGTTTAGATTCACAAATCAGCCCGGCAGATGGCGCTGCAGTCGGTATCTAGTTTATATTATCGAAGAATTAACTCCCTGGATGGTTTAGATAGAGTAGGGTAGGGTAACACCACGCGAACGAAGTTGCACCGGGAAGCTAGTATGGTATAAAAACTCAAATAGCAATTATTATTGTAAGGAGCACTTGTACATAGTTTGACAGTTAAAGTTAGAGAGAGAGAAGAAGAAGAAAGAGACAAATATAATTCAGTATCACAGATATACTAAACAAGTAGTATTGCCGAACAATCAAATTCCGCAACTAGTCAGTTTCAAACAGTAAGGACCAATTTGACAAATCAGAGCGCATGTGTCCTTTAATTAACCAATGAGTACGGACTGTCGGAGGTGAGAAATTGGCGGAATATATTTCCTTCGACTCTCTTCCGGGGTCTGTGTTTCCCGACACCTATAACCTAGATTTATTCAAGGCCAGAGTGAATAGGCTTTTTCTGGGTAAGCGTGCTTCATCCTCGGCCTCGTCATAACTCCTCATGGGGTCAGGCGAAGATCAAACGCAAGCCCATTTAACATAGAAAAAAAACTTTACTTACTTACAGAATATATTACTTACTTTTTATTTTATTTTTTTATATTTGTAGCTTTTCTGTCTAAATTAATTATGTTTCAATTTGCGATAAATAAATTTATTTAATTTCTTTCTTTTCTATTTCAAAATTGGGTTAATAAACTGATATATCTACCTACTACATATACTTACTTTTTGGTTGTTAATACATACTTAGTATACATAATTACTTTCAACGAGCTTTCGGTGAAGGAATCTGAAGGCAACCATAGAACGGGTGATAGAGTACTTCGTAGTACCCACCTGGCTGGCTACCACCCTCAAATTGAAAATCTGTCACCAAGCACCTATCGGTGTATCAACAGCTGCACTTAAGTGCCAGTTTTTTCTAGGTTTTGTGTGTGCACCACCTTCGGACACATCATCACTTATCATGGTAAGATTGCGGTCAAACACAGAAAAAAAAATTACGATGTAATTTTTTTGAACGCTGAACCATGTCCTGGATGGGAATCGACCCCACGACCCTCGGCGTGAAAGCCAACCGGCCCGTGTTAGTGATGTATACTCACGTGTAGGTGTTGAGCACAGCCTCAGGGTAGGGGTACTCGAGTAGTAAAGTCACAAGGGAGGCGTGACCGCCGATACACGCCGCGTGGAGGGGCAGCCATTTTTCCACTGTCTCTTGCTGTAATATACAGGATAAAATTTTAACCAGTGCGGAAATTGAATTGAAAACTTCTTTAGCGGTGTTGTGCACTTTTTGGGATGGGTAATAAATTAAATTATTAAAAGAAACAAAAAACCCGACTGCGTAAAACATAAATTAACTGAAAAGAGAAAAACAAGCTCTTACAATCTATAGAATTTTGAATTTAACATGAATTTTATAAGGTCCTTGAGGCAGGGCCGCAAGAACAAAAAAAAATATCCGACGTGTATCAAAGTTTAACTTTGTTCTATTCTGCTGTAATATTTATATTAATTATTTCTGATTTTTGGTTTTGCAAACTTCGGAAATAAGGTATTTTGTAATTATTCATTATAAGTCAAAAACTAAGCAATATAAAAGAATCTGAAAACCTGTTATGGAATGTACAAATAAAGACCTTTCATATGATTTTTACTTAGACATTTCGGCCCCTCTTGCAAAGAAACTATAAATATTTTTTCATTTGCAATAAGATTGGGTACAGTATTACCCAACTGATATGGCTTACCGATGTACCTGCGCAGAAGATACATTTTCAAAGCGCAGGAAGCTGCTATTGGTCGGCAGCTGCCGCCATGTTAGCGCGCGCCGTGCGGAGGGGCGTGACTTACGAGTGAGACGGAACTAACAGCTGCACTGTATTATGAACCTTATAGTAGTGATCTAAGGTTGATTGTAAGTTTTAAGCATTCTTTCGTTAATCTTCGAGGCCATACTTTCTTTTCTGTGCGAACGAATATTCACGACGCGCCATATCAGTTGGGTACTACTTTAACACTTATAAATTTTCCAAATTCAAATCAAAACCATCAGTGGTTGCTGAAATTTAGCGCTGTGACAGACAGACAGACGGCACGATAAGGGTTCGTTATTGCCTTTTTGGTTCGGTACAATAAAACCACATTACACTTCTTTAAAATTATAATAATTTCATTATAGCAAGTCCTCCCTGACACATACCTGAACAGCCTCAGGGAAGTAAGCCAGCAGTAGCTTGACGATCTCCACATGTCCGTGGTAACACGCGATGTACAGCGGACTGTACTTAGTGACAGGATGAGCTCTGCCATCGGCGCCCGCGTCTAGAAGCGAAGACACCACCGACGTCAGACCTGCCTCTGAGGCGCTGGTGGATGGAGACGGGGGTCAAGTTATACTGGTGATGTATCTTTTGTCGCAAGAAAATTGCATGCAGCTGAGATGAGGATATAGAGATGGATGTGTGGACAAGAATGGATCAGATAAGGAATTTATAAGGAAGCTTGAAAGTAGAGCCAGTGACTGAAAATTTGAGAGGGAACCATTTAGCGTGGTATGGATATGTTATGAGGAGAAATGAATGCCAAGTCACTAAAAGAGTTATGAATATGAAAGTGGATGGATATACGGGAAGAGGAAGACCGAAAAAGAGATGGATGGTGTGAAAGATGACATGGGTAAGAAAGGAGTGGATGCTGGTATGACGGATAGAAGAGACGAACGGAAGAAGCGTACATATTGCGCCGACCACAAATGATTGGGAACAGGGCAGGCAGATGATGATGATCTTTTGTAACTAGTGGACGAAGTCAATGGGACAAGAGAGAGCATCAACCGTGACTGCTTACCCTCAGGTGAGCCATATGCTTGTTGGTTACCTGAGTAGTTTAAAAATAGTGCTGGATCACGCATAGTATGTAGGACTTCAAAGTATTCAGGATGTAAGTGACATCGTAATTAAAAAAAAAAACAAAATTCAAAATCATTTATTCAAATAGACCTTCGCAGGCACTTGTGAAAAGTCTGACTCTAATACTCTAATAGCGGTTCGGAAGGTTGCATTTGCTGAGAAGAGCCGGCAATAAACTCAGCAATGACTCTTTTCAAAACAAGCTCAGATTCATTACAAAATATTTACATTCTAATCGCACTGACAACAATTGCGTGCCCCGGCGCGGCGGCAACACTACAAAGTTGACTGAATCTATATTTAATAAGTAAATAAATGGCAAACTCAGCGCAGACCAGCCCCCACAAGCAGCACCTGTTCACAAGTATGACCCGTGTGGCAGCCACCGCCCTCCTCGCCATATTGGAGGGACGTGAGCGACCCGTCACACGACGCCGCCGTAACGAAAACTAACATGGGTACAGTACATGATTCTAGACTTTGGGCTCAGCTTGAGCTTTCGGTTGTCTACCAAGGCGACTGCTGGCAGGTCGGAATCGGAACACATCGGTTTGTGGTTCGCGACTGAACTTGAGGATGGTTGACAGGTACTCTGCCACCAAGCTTGGGTTTTCTCACGATCGATGAGCTGGTCAGATCTCGGCAAGATACAAGACATACTCACACATATAACAGCGTGTTAGCTCCGCCAGGGGTCAGGTTGACAATAAGGCCAGCCGTCGGGCCGAGCAGCGCCAGCCGCGTCCGCAGTTGATGAGCTTCTCCGCGGGAGACCAGCTCGCGGAGCTGAGCGTGCTGCGAGAGACGCTCGCGCTCCAGTGCGTCTGGAGACAATGTGGACTAAGGTCACGGGTTTGGATTTCTAAGGTTACCTGCATTATAGCTGCATTTTCATCTAAGGCATCTAAGGCGATGATAGCTTAGTGGTAGTGACGTCGGATACCGAGACGAAGGTCCCGGGTTCGAATCCTACAATGAGCTTGCGCTTTCGGTGAAGGAAAACATCGTGAGGAAACCATAGCAAGGTGGTAGGGTACTTTATAGTACCCGCCTGGCTGGCTTACCACCCTCAAGTTGAAAATCTGTCACCAAGCGCCTTTCGGTGTGTTCCGATAGCTGCACTTCCAGTTCCTTCTAGGTTTTGTGTGCTTACCACCTTCGGCCCCATCATCATTTACCATGGTGAGATTGCGGTCAAACACAGGCCTATAAACAGTAAAAAAAAAAACTTGGGGTTGCTCGGGTAAGTCAGGGGATAGATCGACATCTAATTAAGTATAATACGTGCCACTAAAGATGAGACTTGAAATACCACGCAGTCGTCGTGTGACGTCGATGATGGTGACTTCTCTCTTCTCTTCTTTAGCGGTATTATATATTTTATTATAATGACGCCCGGTCCCTTTCCACCTCAGATCATGATGTCTGAGTTATGAGGTTATGAGGTAGGAAAGGACCGGGCGTCGGGATGACTTTTCTTTAGTGGTTCATAGCGTATCATCAACGAACGTCAGACGTGGTGAGTCAAGTCTCATCTTTAGTGGCACACACTATAACGATCCTTTCTGACGTTCCTACTACAGATCATTAGGATATGGAATTAGTTCTCCATTATGGTTTTATGGATGGGATTCTTCAAAAAGGGCGTGAAAAGAGTTCTTCAGAGACGGCAAAACACGACGACGGTGACAACTTACTATCAGGAGTAAAAGAAAACCGAAAAAGATAATAGGAGTACATTTATGTGGAAAAGGGGGCGGGGTCCTTCTAAAAAAAAAATTGTATAAAACACATATGTATACATTAGGACTACATTACCAACATGCAGCTAACACGCAGTCAGGTTAGAACTGCAAGCACTGTATATATGTTCAAGTTAGCTTATTTGTTTGCCGGCCCAAAGCATACCATCTTCATAGATAGACTCAAACGGTCTTATTACAAAACGTGGACTAAATTTCGTACCAGGATTAAACCTGGTAATAAACCATGTACTAAAATATTTCGTATTACAAAACGTAGTTTATCTCAAATTCGTGGACTATTTACGGTACTAAAGATAAACCAACAGCACCCCTAGTTTGTCTTTGGACTAACGCATGACAGAGGACTAAAGTTACAAACACGTCAAATTGTACAGTGAGGTTAAGTTTTATTTGTTTTACTTTTGTTTTGATTACAAGAAAAATGGATACTTAACATTGATTTAATTGATCTAGAGGATATGGACGATTTAGATTTATTAGGGGTGCCCCGGCGACCTTTAAGACTTCGTCATCGGCTGAACCTTTTGTTGAGATGTGTGACGAAGAATTTCGATATAAATACAGGTTCAAGAAGCGTTTCGGCTTAAAAATAGTGGACTTGGTAAAAGCTGAAATATCCCACGATCCCCGAGGATGTCCAATATCCTCTGAAATTTCGATTTGAGGCTGGTGCTTTCTCTGGAATATTACTGGGTGACAGTGGCTATCCTTGCACCCCATATTTATTTACACCAGTTTTGAACCCTACAACAACTGCAAAAGAAACATATAACTATTCTCACATATGTACAAGAAACACAGTGGAGAGATGTTTCGGGTTATGGAAACAATGTTTCCGCTGCCTACTAAGAGGCATGTTTTGTGATATTGAAACTGCCAAAAAAACTTCTTCATAATATAGCCATTGACATGAGGGAGAACATATTTCCTGGTGAAAATGATAGCAGCCGCAATAATATACCAACCGCTAGAGAAACATTTTCACAATCAAGAGTTGAAAATACTTTCCGTTGAAATATAAGAAGGCAGTTCATTGAAACTCATTTTCATTGATTATATTTATTTATTTATAAAGTTTAGTTACAATACTTAGCACTTTTATTATTTTCAATTTTGAAATTTATACATAAAATAATGTTCAATTGTTTGATGATTCTCGCATCATGTCTTTGTAAAATTAAGACAGTTTAATCATTTTCATTGATTTTAATTATTACTGTTGCAGTGGACCTGAAAAAAAAAAAATGATATTAGTTTATTTTTATAAGTTAATTTAATTAAGTTGCTTTTGTTTTGCATAGGTTTATTTAATTTGGTTTAAATTTGTTTTACTAAAATTGTATTCATTAGTGTGTTTCTTGCTTTCTATTTCTAATAAAGCTATTTCTAAATACAGTTTTTTCATTCTTAATTCTGCAATTATTATATTATAAGAATGTTCAATCTCCAACAAAACAGTCTCCTATGTTTTTATCCATACCAATTTGGCATGCAGATAGCCATGCCAAATTTCATCGAGATTGGTTTACTTTTTGAGAGATGCTTGAACAAACAAACAGACATCATTTTTAAAAGGAACTGTTTTGAAGTCTAAATTACGTACTGGCTGTCCCCTGCGGTTTCACCTTGTATAGATTCCATACATAATTATAAATTAGAAATTAACTTTTCACTCCTAAACTGCTGGACCGATGGTTATAAAATTTGTCATCCAAATAGCCTATGGTATAGAGAGGGCCATGGGCTACTTTTTACCCTAGGAACAGGTGAAACCATAGGGGGCAGCTAGCAATTATATGTAGGTACTTACATGTGTTGAGAACCTTTTTTAGTTTTCTTTGGTCGAATTTTATATCAACTTGTTCAGGCCTGCTTGTCACTAAGAATAGAATATATTTTGATAATATATCGTAATATATCCTAGAATGGTTGAAATTAGAGTTATAAAGAATGATAAGTGTATCGCACAGTTTTTATATCAAAACAAACTTTCTCTTCGGTGCACCAATTTTCACCCCTTCTTTTCTTCTGATTATCTATTGTATTTTATGCACTTTTCATTTAACTTTTCGTTGTTCAATCATATCCCCTATTAATAGTTTGTGTTTTCAATGTTATTATAGCTATGCGCGAGAACTTCATTTATTCCGTTACACGCTAGAGTTGTTACTAATATGTATATTACATTATACGTGAAATAAACGCCAAAAACAAGATTTTTGTTGAAAATTAAGTTGCATCAATAAACTCTTTTCAAAAATCAATGTGAGAATTTTAATCATAATAGTATATATGTACAATTTTAAATTTTAATAATTTATAGAATAAAACAGCTATGTAGATAAACGGAACGGTGCGAACGAATGATTTGTTTTCTATAGATAATCTGTGGATATTATTTAACCATGGACTAGCCTGTGGTACTAACACATCCTCCGTTAGTCTGCGATTTGTAATAGGATCGAATTTTAATCATAGTACCAACGTTAGTACCGTAACAATCCAAGACTTGTAAGTTATGGTTTAAACCAGGATGAAAATCGTTTTTTGTAATAAGACCGAAAGGGTCAGTTTACACCAAGACGTGACCCGACAGATACGCCTCGCGACGACGAGTCACTTGTCACGAATTCTCTCACTGAATTGTGCACCTTTTTGTGTAGCAAATAAAGTTCTATATTCTATTGATATCTAAGCTTGCTTGTCGCGTCTCGGTGTGAACTGACCCTAAGGCTAAAGCTACAGCTGGTTGCTACTCACCTTTTGCATTCTCGATACGCCAGACTTAAAAAACATACAAACATACCTCCTTCCCGCCATGGATCAGCGACGTCATCACTGAAGTAATGGCTGACGTCAAACGCTGCGTCTGCGTCGGGTTCTTCCATAGACTCATCTTGCGACTGATTGGACGAGCGGAACCGTTGGAGCATTGTTTATGAGTTTTGAGAATCGAACGTTTTCTTTTGTTTTAATTTATAAATTAGGAGAATTTATTGTATAAAGTTTTCGAGATCGAATAGGCTTGTTTTGACAAGAGGGTGTCTCTTCTTGTCCCACTATGTTTGTCTCTTTTTGACACATTGATGTATATGTGCTGTGAAAACGGACCGATTAAATATCGCCGACTTTTAGACGGCATTTATTCAGTTTAGTTCCTTAAACACTTATGAAGGTCAAAGCTACTGAAGTTACCACCGCTGAACTAGTACGGAAGTCTGCGTTCAACTGAGAAGAACAGCCCCCCTAGACAAGATGGTTGACAATCGTCATCGTTAGTAAACGATCAACCTTTGTATGGGATTGACACTTCAAATCGAAATATCACGTGATTTTTAACAATCTCTTATGTATATCCCATACAAAGGTTGATCGTTTACTAACGACGACGATTGCCGACAACCATCTTGTATACTGGCCCAGGTAAGAAACTCAGCAAGGTCGCATTATGCAACGTAGGCATCAACTTTACTGAGGACTGATTGTTGACAATACTATACCGGGGTGAAGCGCGCGAATCATACAGACTTTTTTAACCTTGTATGCATGTGGAGGAAACTAATGATCCCATTTTGAAAATTCTTAAAAGGAATCTTTTACTTTTGATCCCGAAAACGCGGGAGAAACCGCGACGAACAGCTAGTCCTAGTATCTTTACTATCCTACTATAATATTATAAATGATAAAGTTTGAATGGATGTGATTTGTGATGATATTTGTTACTCATTCACGCAAAAACTACTGAACAGATTTTGATGAAACACAGATAGAATATGTTCTGGATTGACATATAGGATACTTTTTATAAATCGGGAACGCGGGTGAAACTGCGGGACGGATTTAGTCTGTTAAATAAACAAGTTCCTGACTTAAGAGCTAATCGATAGTTACAGTATGAGACACAAAGCGTGTAATGTTTGTAATATCATTACAGTTTACGCAGCCGGTGGCGCGGGCGGAGTGCAAGAGCGATCGAGTTACGCAGGTCTAGTCTCTAAAATATAAAGAGTTCTAGCACAGATCACTAAATAGTTACTCCGTAAGTTCTAGTTTATCATAAACACTCAGTTTGATGTAATTTAAATGTGTGGCACTTTCTGGCAGGGCCAGTGGCGGATCCAGATGAGATTTCATCCAAATCTGTTGGATCTGCTACTGGACAGGGCTATCCTGTCCAGTAGCAGATCCATCCAGGGGATCTATCAGATTTTGTTGGTCTTTGATTCAAAAGTTATAAGCGTTCTTAGGGGGCCTTGCCAGCACGAGCTCTTCTAGAGCACCAAGCGAAGATCTGTTTAATTCCAGAAATAGTCACTAATTTGACGAAAATAATCGCTAAATTATGACATGTTGACAAAACCTTTAGAAGATATTAAGGAAACATGTTCTTTATACAAGAAAATTAAAATTAAACATTTGTCTGGTGCAGAACTCTACATACCTCTTTGAATACTTCATATGAAAAAAAAATATACAGTTAAGTATTTACAAGTAAAAACCCCTGGCATGTAAAAATCCTTGAAAAAACAGCATCCATTTTGGTCAAAAATTGCAGTTATAAAATCCTTTGTCATTTTGAAACATCATAACCGCGCTCCCCTTACGACTGATTCTGAGGACATCCCGGCGATAATATCCAAGTATTAATACAATAATATCGTTTACTTCTTACAGAATAACCGCATCAAGCCACGTGTATGTAAGCGGATATACAACTTAAGGCAATCGAGGAGACGTTGCGCAACTCTTAGGCTGCTTTTCCACCCGAGATGTGCTATGCTACGTTGCAATGGATGCGTTTGATATCCACCAATCATATTCACTGCACATAGCTTAACACTCGTGGAAACGGATTCAACTAAGATATGTTTTTATATGGAAGGATGCGTGCTATGGATAGTCGCGAGTGGTGTAGCTATGTGCAGAGCAGAGTACCTACAGTAGGCCCGCGTTTGTCGCTGAAAGTAGACAGTATAGAAAGTAGAAGTATTAGCGCCTCTCCCCAAACCGCGCCGCCGTTGCCGCTTCCCTACTATCGATACATCGCATAGCTGTGGCGGCATACTTGTTCATAGCACATCTTACTCGCACCGCTTAGTATTAGTGGAAACGGTCACAGCTTAGCTATTACATTCTCGCAGAATAGCTGCATAGCACATCTCTGTTGGAAAAGCAGCCTAAGAGTTGCGAGGTGTAAGTTACTATCACATTATTATATGTACCGTATCATCAGGTGGTACAGAATTAATTAAGGTGAGTTTCGAGCATCGAATACCGGTTTCAGAGTCACTGCAGTCGGCAACTCTATTTTTAGGGTTCCGTGCCCAAATGGTGCCAAGAACACCTTATTACTAAGCCGTCCGTCCGTCTGTCTGTCAGTAAGTTGTATCTCATGAACCCCCCCCCCCCATACAAGAAACGTCTTTACGCCGTTACAATATGGGGTAGTTTGGAATTTTAAATCAAACTAATCCTATGTGCTATTCTAACAACAAAGCACTAGTTTACAAGTAAAATGCCTGTGACATACAGACGTATAGTAATAGGGGTTGATCGACTACGGAACCCTAAAAATTCTAAAGCTAGTAACTACAATGTTATTCGAATGTCAAATGGTCATATCCTGAGGTCACAGACGTTATTAGAGATCAATTGGGATGTATTAATGATCACTTCTATACTTATGTATACTACGTGAGTATACAAGTGTGTTTGTTTGTATTTCCCCCATATTTAAGGAGATTTTTATCTCACTAATCTCACTTCTCACTAATATATAAATGTGAAAGGACAATGGGCAAAAATGTATGGAGTTTGGTCTAGGTCGCGGCCACTTATGAAATGTGTTTTTTTTTATTCTTCATAAACCTACAGACAAACTCTATTATGATCAGGAATTCGTAAAGTATTTGATTAAAAAGTTATAAGACTTTAAAAACAATTATATTCCATAATTTCTCAATACAAATAAGGGTTGTTTTTACCAGATCGCTTTGAACCAATAGCGATCTATAGCACTTCACAACCGCGTAGCTGTTTACCTGCGCCCATATTCAACCCCCCGAGATTATTTAAACTATTCTTCGCTAGTTGACTGTCGAATTACTTCGCATCATCTTATTTTTGTGCTCTCGCTGTTTGAATCTTCTTCTCTACTCAGTGACGACACGGCCTGCTAAGCGGACTTTGAAAAGTGTTTTGTGAGTCGGACGGTGAAATGATTTGGATTAACGAATTGGCACGCTTAACGGACTTTGTTAAAGGATTTTGATTGCGAATGCAATGGATCCTTGTAAAACGTACCACCGCATTTGGACTCGAAATAGCAGGCGTTTGGACACCCCTTTTCTGAAGGGCAATATGCCTTTGAAATACTGGTCAAAATTCATCTTGAGGCGATGATAGCTCAGTGGTAGTGACGTCGGATACCGAGACGAAGGTCCCGGGTTTGAATCATACAATGAGCTTGAGCTTTCGGTGAAGGAAAACATCGTGAGGAAACCATAGCACGGTGGTACTTTGTAGTACCCACCTGGCTGGCTACCCTCAAGTTGAAAATCTGTCCCCAAGCTCCTAGCGGTGTGTTCCGACAGCTGCACTTGAGAGCCAGTTCCTTCTAGGCTTTGTGTGCTTACCAAATTCGGCCGCATCATCACTTACCATGGTGAGATTGTGGTCAAACACAGGCCTATACAGAGTTAAAAAAATCTAAGAATAAATATACCAAACCGTTTGACCGCTTAATTATTGAAAATAATATGAATAGACACCGAGAAAGCTCTATATCAACCACTACGGATAATCTATCTCTCACTGATTCCACAGTGAGAAGAAAAGGATTTAGTTATTTCAGGGGCATAGCATCAAGGAGCTCTTCAATTAATTGCACCATTTTTGAATGAGGTAATTGTTAACAAGAGGTCAATCGAAGAATCCAACTCGGCTGGGCAGCGTTCGGGAAGCTACGGCATACCTTCACGTCTAAAATACCTCAAAGTCTAAAGACAAATGTCTTCAATCAGTGCGTGTTACCAATGATGACATACGGGACAGAGGCGTGGTCTTTCACTGCTGGCCGCATAAATAAGCTCAGAGTCACTCAGCGACCTATGGAACGAGCTATGCTCGGAATTTCTCTACGTGACAGACAGGGTCCAAAATGAGGACATTCGTAGAAGAACGAAAACGACGGACATAGCTCGTAGAGTTAGTAAGCTGAAGTGGCAATGGGCAGGCCACATCGCTTGAAGAGCCAATAACCGTTGGGGAAGATAGGTTCTCGAGTGGCGACCACGTACTGGAAAGCGCCGAGTGGGACGACCAGATCAGTCGCTGAGCGCCGCTGGATGCAAGCGGCCCAGAACCGTTCGAAGTGGAAATCAATGGTGGAGGCCTATGTTCAGCAGTGGACATCCATGGGCTGATTATTTTTTAAGCACTCTGAAGTTAGAAATAAAGATATTTCAAAGGCAGAAACATAACTGCAGGTATCTATCTATACAAATAGTAATAATAAAGCAGACGAGTTTAAACGAGCTAATCTCTGGAACTACCAGTCAGATCCGAAAAAATCTTTCACTTATGGGAAACGACATTATCAAAGGGTATTACAGGGTAATTGTGATCGCAGGAACGCGGGAGAAACCGCGGGAGATAGCTAGTAATTAATAACACTGTTATCATTATGTACCGTTAAATCGGTAATTAAAAGTTTAACTAGCTCTTAAAACTAAATGAGTTACAGGTTTGGTACTTTAATATTTTTTGTTCGTTATAATAAAACCTATCGATTGACAATGGTTTCGGCAGTGGCCGCACCCTAGACCATTTCGCCCATTCTCTTTTGGATGTTTGTACAGTAGTACCCAATTAATATGGCTTACCGATGTACCTGCGCAGAAGATACCATTTTCAAAGCGCGGGAAACGCTATTGGACTTCAGCTGCCGTCATGTTAGCGCGCGCGTGACTTGCGAGGGAGACGGAACTAACAGCTGCAGTGTATTATGAACCTTATAGTAGTGATCTAAGGTTGATTGTAAGTTTTAAGCATTCTTTCGTTAATCTTCGGAGCCATACTTTCTTTTCTGTGCGAACGAAGATTCACGACGCGCCATATCAGTTGGGTAATACTGTACCTCAATCACGCTTCAATAAATCAACGGATTTGGCAATTTGACACACAAATAGAATATGATCTGGATTAACACATAAGATTATTTTTATCCCAGGACACCAATATATAACAATTATATAATAAAGCGAAAGAGTTTTTTGTTTGTTTGTTTTAACGGGCTAATCTCCCAATCTATTAAAAAAAAAACGAATCATTTCACTTAACATGGTTTGACACATGTGTGATCGGTAAAACACATACACAGTAAAATAAAAAAATAAAAAACAGAATTCCAATCCGTGAATTCCATGATGGAGGCCCTGCTAGGAAATACCACACTTAAAAATGACTTCTTAGCTCGGCCCGACATTATAATTATATCAGTTCACTAAAGTCATCGCGTGTTGCGTGCTCTGTTGGCACGATTAACTAAACTAAAATCTAAAACTAAGTGTTTTTTTTGTTTATATTGACCTCGACAATTGGTACCCAATAAAATTACTTTTGACAAAAAATAGTTAATTTTGTTGGCTTGTTAAGACACGCCAAGGCGAATCGCAAGTAATTTTTTGTTTTAATATTTGATCAAACTAATTACTGGAATATAATACAACTATATTACTAACATCATGAACAAGAACATTTGTTCCACGACTTTTAATAACTGATCAGATTTTCATACAAAAATAAATAATAAATAATATTTAAATTCAACGCTCTAAATGTTACGAACTCTACGCGTAGCAAAAGACTGAGACACAGGAAGGGTAGTTACAAAAACTTTTAAACCACCGTCAAAACTGAAAAGCAAAAAATATTTTGAATATAAGTTATATTCAAAATTATTTTTATAAGGTTTTGCCGTCGGGGATAAATAAACAAATACATATTACGAAATGCGGTGATCTTACATAAAAAAAAATACGCGTCGACTTGTAAACCTCCTCCCTTTTTTCGTCGGTTAAAAATACAGAATTGGAATTAACAAATACATAGAACAACGAAATCTTGAAGGATTGTTTTTGGTAATCATTGAGCTATTATTACTACGTATAGAGAAGACGCCACACATCACAACTATGTTCCGTTCAAGTGAGGCCATCCGTCCACAATTGTTGTTGTAGAACGATGAACGAAACGCGTAAGCGCCGTGAAAAAAACGGGAAAAATACTCCTAAAGCGTTCTGATAGCGCAACGTGTTTCTACTGTCTGCTTAGTTTATGATAGCTTCTCTATACACAGTAATAATAGCTCAATGTTGGTAATGTACCTATTATGTGTAAAATTCATAGGATAAGATTATTAGTACACACAGCTACAGATCAAGCTATACATTTCCAATATAAGCTGATCTCTCATTGTACGGAAATCCTATACAATGCGAGATCAGCTTATACTGGAAATGTATAGCTTGATGTGTTGCCGTGTGTACCAATAACTCTGTATAGGAGGCGATTTTTAGGGTTCCGTAGCCAAATGGCAAAAAACGGAACCCTTATGGATTCGTCATGTCTGTCTGTCTGTCTGTCCGTCCGTATGTCACAGCCACTTTTTTTCCGAATCTACAAGAACTATACTGTTGAAACTTGGTACGTAGATGTATTCTGTGAACCGCATTAAGGTTTTCACACAAAAATAGAAAAAAAAAACAATACATTTTGGGGGTTCCCTATACTTAAAACTGAAACTCAAATTTTTTTTTTCATTAAACCCTTATAGAGTAAGAGCCCACGATGATCTGACCTTCGTCATTTTATAAAACCTGAAAATTTCTCTGTGTATGTCCCTAATAGAGGTAAAAACGATCCCCGAATATGAAGTTTGGATCGCGGTGGCTTTGGGAGTTATCAGGTAGCAAAGGTGTCAAAAATTGCACCTCAAATTCGTTAAAGTATAAAGGTCAGTTTTTATATATTTTATTTGGACTAATATTAGAAATCACGTCGTCCATTGTCAGACACATTGAATGGTGGAAACCCCCTGTCAGACACCCTAAAGTATTAAAAAATATTATTCAACTTTCGTCATTTTATAAAAGCTGAAATTTATATATGTTACTTGACGAACTATCAAACGATGATTTCTCAGTTGTCAGACACTTTCAATGGTGGCTTTGCCGTGTCAGACACATTAAAGGATTAACGTAGGTGCGAGCGCGAGGTATATTCAATGTGATTTATTTTACAAACGAAAAGAGATAGATCCATAGTTATTTTGGAGAGTTTGTAGATTAAATCATGAAATTAATAAATCATGCAAAAAAGTCTACATCAATGACCCAGTTTTAGAGTTACAGATCAAAAATCTAAAAAAACACTATTTTTTTGAAAATTTTTTACATATTATCGTTATTTTTATTAGATTTTTGTTCCATATTTTTATTTTATTTCTACTTATCAACCAGATAAACTTTCTAGCTTTCAAATGACACTACTTTGAACAAAATACACCGATTACTTAAAGAGAAACAAAGACAATACTAAAAGATGAGCATTTCATTAATAAATAAATTAAAGCGCCGAATGCACTATTAAGGCCATATTTGTATTTGTTTACTTGGAGTGTAAAGAATTAATGTTAATTTCTCCCATAAGTTCTAATTTATTGTAAACGCAATCGTGATAGGTAGTTTACTTACGTTAATTCTTTACACTCGGGGTACCTACTGAAGCATATTTTCATTTACCACCATACCATATTTTCAAGGGTATCAGTTTTTATTTATTTTATTTGGAATACTATTAGAAATCACGTCAAGTAACATATATAAATTTCAGCTTTTATAAAATGACGAAAGTTGAATAATATTTTTTCTTTATCGTTGTATTTTATTCAAAATAGTGTCATTTGAAAGCTATAAAGTTTATCTAGTTGATAAGATGAAATAAAATAAAAATATGTAATAAAAACCTTATAAAAATAACGGTGATTATAAAAAAAAACAAAATAATGGTGTATTTTTAGATTTTTGATCTATAACTCTAAAACTGGGTCATTGATGTAGAATTTTTTGCATGATATATTAAATTTCATGATTTATCTGCAAACGCTCCAAAATAATTATGGGTCTATCTCTTTTCGTTTGTAAAAAAATCACATTGAATATACGTCGCGCTCGCACCGACGGTAGATCTTTAATGTGTCTGACACGGCAAACCCACCATCGAAAGTGTCTGATAATGGACGACGTGATTTCTAATATTATTCCAAATAAAATATATAAAAACTGACATCCTTGAAATTATGGTATGGTGGTAAATGAAAATATGGTTCAGTAGGTACCCCGAGTGTAAAGAATTAACGTGAGTAAACTACCTATCGCGTTTGCGTTTACAATAAATTAGTACTTATGGGAGAATTAACGTTAATTCATTACACTCCAAGTAAATACATACTAATAGTACCTTAATAGTGCGTTCGGCGCTTTAATTTATTTTTTAATGAAATGCTCGTCTTTTAGTTTTGTCTTTGTTTTTCTTTAAGTAATCGGTATATTTTGTTCAAATTAGTATCATTTGAAAGCTAGAAAGTTTATCTGGTTGATAAGTAGAAATAAAATAAAAATATGGAACAAAAATCTAATAAAAATAACGATATTATGTAAAAAATTGTTAAAAAAAATAGTGTCTTTTTAGATTTTTGATCTGTAACTCTAAAACTGGGTCATTGATGTAGACTTTTTTGCATGATTTATTAATTTCATGATTTAATCTACAAACTCTCCGAAATAACTATGGGTCTATCTCTTTTCGTTTCTAAAATAAATCACATTGAATATACCTCGCGCTCGCACCTACGGTAGACCTTTAATGTGTCTGACACGGCAAAGCCACCATCGAAAGTGTCTGACAACTGAGAAATCATCGTTTGATAGTTCGTCAAGTAACATATATAAATTTCAGCTTTTATAAAATGACGAAAGTTGAATAATATTTTTTAATACTTTAGGGTGTCTGACAGGGGGTTACCACCATTCAATGTGTCTGACAATGGACGACGTGATTTCTAATATTAGTCTAAATAAAATATATAAAAACTGACCTTTATACTTTAACGAATTTGAGGTGCAATTTTTGACACCTTTGCTACCTGATAACTCCCAAAGCCACCGCGATCCAAACTTCATATTCGGGGATCGTTTTTACCTCTATTAGGGACATACACAGAGAAACTTTCAGGTTTTATAAAATGACGAAGGTCAGATCGTCGTGGGCTCTTGGGCTATTACGTTAGGTGTATCTATGGATAGGTCTTCAAAAATGATATTGAGGTTTCTAATATAATTTTTTTCTTATTTGAATAGTTTGCGCGAGAGACACTTCCAAAGTGGTAAAATGAGTGTAACTCCCCCCCCTGTAACTTCTAAAATAAGAGAATGATAAAACTAAAAAAAATATATGATACACATTACCATGCAAACTTCCACCGAAAATTGGTTTGAACGAGATCTAGTAAGTAGTTTTTTTTTTTCATAGCAAAGTTGAGTTCGTTAATATTACACGGAACCCTCCGTGTGCGAGTCCGACTCGCACTTGGCCGGTTTTTTGCGATTCAATTCTACTTGATTCGTCGCTAGTATACGCCGGGCTTTACGCTCTAAATTTAATTTATTTCACACATAATTTAATCTGACTTGAGTGACAGACAGATCGACACATCTCACTTCCGACCTCATTGAAATCATTCCAAGAAATAATTTATTGAGAACTGTTCTTAGCTTATTTTATCTAAGGTACGGTTGTTGTATGCCAGTGGTTCCCAAAGTTGATTGGACCGCGACTCATGCTAACACAAAGCACATTATAAGAAAAATGAATGACATTCAGTCGCTCTGGTGGTTATATGAGACCGTGCATATTACAAGAAATGTCTGATCAGACACGCCCATACATTTTATGTGTCTGATAAGACACAAGAAATTTTCTTATAATGTGCAAAGGCGCTAAGAAACGAGATTTCGAAACGGTTAATAAAACAAAAAAAAGTTAATAGAGTTTTTATTAATTAGACATGTCAGATCACGTGTTGAAGTATGCAAATTAATAAAACTAGTATTTTGTTGAATCCTAGGTAAGGCATTTCGTTAAGTATTTAATTAAATAAATATCTTGGGACATTCCTTACACACACCTAATGATCCCTGTACAATTGACAGTGTTCTGAAGATTTTACTCCTGCCCACAGCTATTTTATGCCATCGACAAGGGTCCATCCTTACACATTGGAACCGAAATGGTTTCGTACTGTGAGGTCTCAAAGGAGCTCCCTAGTACGGACGCTCAGGCCGTGGAATGAGCTACCCGCCGTGGTGCACCCAATGGAGTACAGCATGGGGTTCTTCAAAAAGGGTGTTACAATATTACCCAACTGATATGGCTTACCGATGTACCTGCGCAGAAGATACATTTTCAAAGCGCGGGAAACGCTATTGGTTGGCAGCTGCCGCCATGTTAGCGCGCGCCGTGCGGAGGGGCGAGACTTGCGAGTGAGACGGAACTAACAGATGCAGTGTATTATGAACCTTATAGTAGTGATCTAAGTTTTAAGCATTCTTTCGTTAATCTTCGGGGCCATACTTTCTTTTCTATGCGAACGAAGATTCACGACGCGCCATATCAGTTGGGTACTACTGTACTGAATGATTTCAACGCGCGTGTGATACCCCTGGTTTTTGCAAATACCACCTTCTGAACCGGTATTACAGTCAGAATAATTATAAGTGCCTGCGAAGGTCTATTTGAATAAATAAAGTGACATTTAACATTTTTGTCGGTTCCTAGATAAATATGCATTCCAAAAACCGGCTAATACTGAATCACAAAAAGCTTTACAATACTAGTAGAGCCTGGCGGTATCACCCGCGTTCCCGGGATAAGAGATTAGCCCGTTTAAACAATCAAAAAAACTCTTCCGCTTTATTATATAGCATCACTACATAGTATAAAACAAAGTCGCTTCCCGCTGTCTGTCTGTCCCTATGTATGCTTCGATCTTCAAAACTACGCAACGGATTTTGATGCAGTTTTTTTTAATAGATAGAGTGATTCAAGAGGAAGGTTTATATGTATAATACATGACATCGCATCCGTGCGAAGCCGGGGCGGGTCGCTAGTAGAATAGATATTAGTTTGTAAGTTGCCAATATAGCCACGATTGTCAAAAACATTTTAAAAAATGCCATTTCGAGTTTCTTGCCTGTTCTTCTCAGTTGAAGGCCGACTTACGAACTGGTGGTAACTTCAGTAGCTTTGACCTTCATAAGTGCTCTACTGGGGCCGAAATTCAATGGCTTTAATAACTAGGCACCAAAGGTTCAAATTAATAATAATAAATATCCTGGGACATTCCTCACACACGGTCATCTGATCCCAAACTAAGCCAGAGTTTGTACTATGGAAACCAGATAACTGATATAATACATATACTACTTTTTGTTTGTAAATACATACTTAATATACATAATTACACCCAGACTCAGGACATACAGACATGTTCATGCACACAAATGCATGTCCTGTGTGGAAATCGAACCCATGACCTGCGGCGCATAAGGTAAACTTCACTAAAAACCAAATTTTTCATTGCTTTCGCAAATACCGACAGAGATATCCATCCAATATGTTCACAATTCAGCCGATTTAGGAAAATAAATCATACATGTTCTATCTCGCCTAATAACGTTACTATGATTAAAAATCGCGGCACATATATTGGGGTGATTCGGGTACCACTAAGGTGCTCTACATATAGACTTCACTCTGGATTGACTCTAATTCGTGGGACACTCTGTATACAAATCAATAAGTTAATTACTAATTTTCACGCTTCACAAAAAAACACAAATTCATAGATTTCACAAAACTTAGACACGATAGTATTTTAGCACTTTAATTGGACACAATCAATCAATCTAACATTATTTTCAATCACTGTCTTTGTAACTTTTTTTTTCATATTTTATTTTAACTTATATACACTCAATACTATAATTATTTATTTATATATTGGTAAGTTGCGCGTAGGTTTAAGTAACGACGTACGGCGCGCCGCCCGCCGGTCGTCTCTACGGCGGATTAGCTACTGATGGAAAATAAATTGTATCGTTAGGTCTAAGGCGAATTGAGAGCGATTAGCGATTTATGTAGAGCGGGAAATGACACTAAAGTTAGTAAACTCTTTTTTTTCCTATTTATGTACTGACTGTCGGAGCTAGCAATATTTCATTAATCGGAAGAATCATATTTAGTCTGTCTTTTAAATTATCAAAAAATATTAGACAAGTATTTTTTATTTTGTCAATCAAGAAAAAAATTTAAGAAGAAAGAAAGAAATAAAAAACATTTATTTTGAATTAACATTAAGAAGGAATGTTATGTTGAAGTTCCGCGTGACAATTGTACGTGTAAATTTTTATTGATACTCTAACAGACGCGGACCGACTAATTAGAATAATATTTTTTTACCTCAGCTACATCCCTATTACGCGCTTAAAGGAGTCCCGACACCTAGACAAAAGGCTAATCATTTGAATACGAAGCGCGTCCCATAAGCGAGATAACGGGTTTATTTGGCCTATCGACAACTTTTTATTATTCTAAGCATTCTGCCGAGTCGGAACCTATTCCTGATATCACGCACCATTACATTATTGTTCAGTAACATTGCCTGTACCTACATCCTTATATTAGTTCAGTTCAATTTATAGTTGTATTGTCACGAATATTTTTTTCTTTCTCTTTTTCTTTTTTTTTTGATATTTTAGCTTCATAAATTAAACGAAGTTAAAGTATTTTAAATTAAATTTTATTTATTTTATGGTTTATGTGTCAATCAACCGTTCACTTTAAATTACAATCTTACTACCAAAACCGCCTTTACAAACAGTCGCTACCTCTTATAAAATCGCTGTTACACCGCCTTCGTCCTTACGTGTGGTCAGCACCGAGCGGATTACACACGACATTCGGGTCTACCTACTCGCCACGTGACGAGACCAATTAACTTAACTAGTTTATTCAGTTTAGTTGTTTTGTTCGTTTATGTTTGTTAATATTATGAAATATACTTGTTTCTATTTATAGTAGCTTTTTGTTCGCGATTATACTTGAGTACCAGCCATATTCTAAGTCGCGAGACTTGTACTTTATTTCAATTAACTGTTTTACAAACAACAAACTTAAACCGACTTCAAAGTACACTATGAAGTAATCAAATCCTGACCTGTTGACAATGTGACCAAACGGGAAGTGTACCCTTCCAAACAAAAATATAATTTTCCAAATCGGTTAATAAATGACGGAGTTATGAGGTAACAAACATGAAAAAAAATACAACCGAATTGAGAAGCACCTCTTTTTTTTAAGTCGGTTAAAAATAACCTTAATTTCCAACGAAAGAAATTTTCCTAGATTTTCGTAAAACAAGCGTACATCCTGTCTGACGTTAAGCGGTTCCGTAGTGCGTACTCATCACTCAAGTTAGCGACCCTTCCCCTTCCCCAGTGAACTCTGGCTCGATACTCCCGCGCAGGAGTGTTGTGTTCCTACACAACATTGTTATTTGAGTTGGGTATTCTTTGAGGTGGAGACACTTCCACAATCGAGCTGCTCGCCGAGCGAAAAAACGCTACGCTCTACCTCTCATAAAAAATACGGATTCAAAACTAACGTAATCATAACGTACAATCATCGTCATTTATTCAGTGTAGTCCTTAGTAAGGCACTTATGAAGGTCAAAGCTAATGAAATGACCACCAGTTTCCAAATCAAACAACAACTAAGAAGAACCGACAAGAAACTCATTACGGCGTTTCGTCTTTCTTCCTCAGTACGAATTTTCATTAAACTCTGGGAGGTAGATTATCTAAAATAAAAGAACTGATTGTGCTATGAAAACAAAATACCAAAAAAAAGACGTTTGTTGTATATTTAATGTTTAATAGTATTTTATTATATTAGCGGCAATAGAAATACATATCCTCTGAAAATTTCAGCTGTCTACCTACATATTACGGTTCATGAGATACAGCCTACTGACAGACAGACGGACAGCGGAGTCTTAGTAATTGGGTCTCGTTTGGCACCTTTCGGGTACGGACCTTTCGGGTACGGATACCAGCTTGGGCCTTTAGACTCGGTTCAGCGACGTGCCATCAGAATTGTTGACGATCCCGAGCTTACAAGCGGTTTAGTCTGAGGAGAGACTTTGCCTCCTTATGTGTGTTCTACCGCTTGTATAACGGAGAGTGTTCTAAAGAATTGTTCGACTTGATGCCCACAGCTACTTTCCACCATCGCAACTCTCGCCATCGACGGGGAGTCCATCCTCACATATTGAAACCAGAATTGTTTCGAACTGTGCGGGCTCAAAGGAGTTTTCTTCCGCGGACGCTCAGATTGTGGAATGAGCTCCCCGCCGTGGTTTTCCCATTGGAGTACAGCATGGGGTTCTTCAAAAAGGGTCTGAAGAGATTTCAACGCGCGAGTGATGCCCCTGGTGTTGCAAGCGTCCATAGGCTACGGTAACTGCTTACCATCAGGCGGGCCGTATGCTTGTTTGCCACCTTAGTGGTATAAAAAAAAAAAAACGGACCCCTAAAAACGTAGAAAACCAACAGATGTCAAGCACACATTTTTACTATATTTCTACTTAATTTTATATAGACAATAGTTCACCAGATATCCCCAAACCACCGTCTAGAGATAGTCCAACCTTGAGATATGTAAATAATACATTTCTATATGAAGTAATAAACATGTGGAGTGGAGGTGTTTAACTGGTTTTGTTTACTTCACATCACTTCTTATTTGAATTACATTTATAAATGTTTGAAAATGAAGTTTGGCGTGTTTGTCAATGACATAAGAATTGGGTAGACTACCGATCAAGTATTAGACTTTTCTTTGGCACCAGGCGCATTTTTAGGGACCCGTACCTCAAAAAAAAATTAACTCACTTTGCTGTCCATCTGTCCGTATGTCAACACCCTTTTTCTCAGGAACGCGTAGAGGAAACAAGCTGTAATTAATATTAAATGATCTGCAATCGACTTGGGTACGAACCTCGTAAGTATTCTAGTATTATTTCAGAGAAGTAGTGTGATGAATGTCCCAGTACATTATACATAATTAATTTAATTTTAGTCTTTCCGTTGTAGAATGGAGAACCTAGTTTTTTGTTGGTCTAATATTGGTATCAGATTTAGAACACGCAATGACAACCAGTGCTTAGTCTAGAATTAATTTTTATTATTATAATTTGATATGTTATAGTCTAGAACAGCGTTTGTCAACCTTTTTAGTGTCGCGACACTCGTGATCCCCGAATGGGTAAAAAATACAGAAGATATCCTTTGTTCCCCCATCATACAGGTGGTTTGAGACGGGTCAGTGACTGCCCTCAAGGGTTGAAGCCACGCGAATATGGTCTTGGGAGACTATCCCAAACTTTCTCAGTTATTGATAAAAGCAATTACAGATTTAGAAAAAAAAAACATATTTTCGCATTTGACGGGCCTGTTGGTTAAGATTCACCTTACGCATCGCAGGTTGAGGGTTCGATTCCCACACAGGACATACATTTGTGTGCATGAACATGTCTGTATGTCCTGAGTATGGGTGTAATTATGTATATTAAGTACGTATTTACAAACAAAAAGTAGTATATGTATTATATCAGTTGTCTGGTTTCCATAGTACAAGCTCTGCTTAGTTTGGGATCAGATGACTGTGTGTGAGGAATGTCCCAGGATATATTTATTTATTAACATTTATATCTTTACAAAATACCTATATCGGAAAGGTTTTTTCAAATTCTTTAAATACATCTGATGTTGCAAGCGACTAGAGTCAACGTTAACCGCGCCACCATTATGCTTGTTTACCAAAGTTACAAAAAATATACAAAGAATTTTCAAATACGGACCCGTACTCTTTCAAGGAAAATATGACCCGTAGCAGGGGGTCGCGACCCCCAGATTGAGAAACGATAAGGTCTAGATAAAGTGTGGATGACATAATTTGTTGTTTTTTTTTCGGTGTCGATTGCATGCTGCTCTGATGCGAGACATGTCTTGTTCACATATCGCAGGTACCTGGGTGTAACGGTATCATTATCGCAAAAAATATATAAAACTAACTGTCCCCCGCGGTTTCACCCGCGTTCCCGGGCTATCTGCATGCCAAATTTCATGATGATCCGTTGAGTAGTTGAGGCGTGAAGACGTAAAAAACAAACAAACTCACTTTCGCATTTATAATATTAAATCCTTTGACTGTTTGACGATCCGCGCGGGCGAGGAAAACAATAGAAATCAATTGTTATTTTTTAACCGCATGTCAAGGGATTAAGTTAGGATTTGGAACATCTTGGTTAGGGTACCGTATCAAGACGGTAAGAGAGAACATTTTAGGAGCAAGAAGTTAGTACTAGATAAATAGTTAAATTATTTCATTACCGTTTAATTTATAAAGACTTCTCGCAATGAAATAAACGATATTTAGAAGTTAGTGCATATTTCCTATTGTTCGCATCGATTGCTATTTATTAAGCACCGCTATTGAGTCGTTTATAATTATTGACATACCTAAGTATATGAATAAATGACATTGACATCAATAGTTTTT
>OX596271.1:697586-757894 GCA_951394255.1 Polyploca ridens | reverse complement strand
AGTTATATTATAATTTCCCGTCAAAAAGTCGATCAATCAACTTCACTCAAAGGGCTCGCTGGCCATAGACTACGTACGCGTTTCATTTGACGTAAAAAAATAATATGTCATCGTGTTATAGTGTTAAAAAGTTTTTTTTTCTCATAGAGAGTTTGTATTAATAAATGTAATGACATTTTCAACTAAACTCTGTTAAAAATAAAATTATTTATCATTATTATGACTAATAGAAATGTTTCAAATATAAAAAAAACATTGTGGACATATGTTGTTTTGAACAACGTTCAAAGGAACATGGAACGACATTATGGGTGCGTTCCAAATCGCAATCAGCTTAACTAACAGCCTAAAATATATAAATGTATATTTCTATTTTCTAGACATACTGCTAGTCCTGAAAAATATTGAATTATGTTATTTAATTTAACTTTAATAAAGCTTTTTTTTGATATATATTATGTCGTTATACGCAGCTAGGGCCAATTTCGCCATTGTCCTTTATTTTTTGACGACTTCTAGCGACTTTTGGACCAGCCATCTAGCGACAATTGATTTGGTAGAGTTGGCAACACTGATACGAAGGGTACATTCCGAAATGGATAATATCGATCACAGCGATCACAGCAATAATTTGCGTACCGAATTAGATATCACGCTTATGACAGCTGAGAACTATCAACAATTCGGAACGCCCTTTATCGCGCTCACAGTATTCAAAACAGAACATTTGAGAATTTAATTAAAATCTGAATTATCAATGCGCTAGGACTCCTTATATCTTTTATGAGTTGACTCGCAAAAAGGAATATCTGCTTTTTTTATTTTTTTTCTCTCATAAAATCATAAAAAGTATCTTTGCCAAATAGAAAACCAAGAATCTTAGGCTGCATTCCGAATTACCGCTGTAATCGCTGTAATCGATTTGAGCGTGCTTAAACCCGTACCGAATTGAATAATGACAGTTCACGATGTCCCGTGAAACGTCATAGATGACGTCATGACATCCGCCATCTTGCGCTCACACCGACCATGCCCTAAACTGATATCACCGTGAGCGCTGTCAAAAGTGACGGCAAAAATCTAATAAGATTCTTGGTTTTCTATTTGGCAAAGATACTTTTTATGATTTTATGAGAGAAAAATAATAAAAAAAGCAGATATTCCTTTTTGCAAGTTAACTTATAAAAGATATAAGTAGTCCTAGTGCATTGATAATTCAGATTTTAATTAAATTCTCAAATGTTCTGTTTTGAATACTGTGAGCGCGATAACGGGCGTTCCGAATTGTTGATAGTTCTCAGCTGTCATAAGCGTGATATCTAATTCGGTACGCAAATTATTGCTGTGATCGCTGTGATCGATATTATCCATTTCGGAATGTACCCTTATTAGATTTTTGCCGTCACTTTTGACAGCGCTCACGGTGATATCAGTTTAGGGCATGGTCGGTGTGAGCGCAAGATGGCGCATGTCATGACGTCATCTATGACGTTTCACGGGACATCGTTAACTGTCATTATTCAATTCGGTACGGGCTTAAGCCATGGATTTAATATACAAACAGGATTGAGCTCTTGGGCCAAAAACGCGAGCAGAGAGAGATAACGCATACCGAGGCTGTTTATCCCATTCTAATAGGGTGACCAAAAATTTTTATAACGAACAGGAAAGATGGATTTGAGAGATAATTTGTGTCCGGTTGACACTTCTTCTTCCTAGTCGTGCACTCTTGGCAGAGTGGTCGTGGTCATTGTTAGTCCCTTTCGCGCACAATCGCTGCATTGCAAAGTTCCTCCAATTTTGTCTGTTTGTGGCGTTTTGACACTAGTTGATTTCAAATTATTGTTTGTATTACAAAAATATTAACATTATGTTACTTAAAATAGTGAAATAATAATTTATAGAAAAAATAAGAGATAAAACCATAATGAAAAACTATAGATATCGAGATACTTTTTCGCGAAAACCCATTATTTGAAACTGAACATTGTTATGTTCTATGTGGGTGTTGAATCGTGTACGCACGATTAATCAAGATATAAATTTCCAATATTAGCTGACCTCTCATTGTACAGAAATCCTATACAATGCGAGATCAGTTTATACTGGAAATGTATAGCTTGATGTGTAGCCGTGTATACCCATGTTTTTGAGAAAAGTTATGATTAATTTTTGAGTTACGTTTTGTGTCGAATCATCAAATATTACGTATGAATAGGCAAGGGTGCATGCAGAATTTCGTTCTGGGACCACGGCTTTCCCCCTTGCTCTTTTTTCAGTTTGCTCTACAGAGCTGTTATTTGGGAATTAAAATAAAGCAAAGGGAAATAAAACTCGAATGTGCTTGACAAAGTAGGTATTTATTAAAATTAAACACGGCTAAACAAAATCGTTTTATTTAGTTTCTGCCTTAGGCCAATCTCACTGCCTAAGTTTCTGAATGCATTACATTTCGCGTGGTGAATAGGTACGAATTATTAGCCAATGCTTTTACTAGTTACAGTTTTTGCGGTTCTTCATCTGTTATGCATTGGAAAGGATGCGGTGGAATAATAAGATGTTTCAATCTTGTGGAAAACATTTGTTTTAATCGCATCAAAATTGCATTTTTGCTTCATTTCTTCTTTCGATGGAAAGCTGTAACAAACATAAAAAATAATGCTATTTCAATTATGCGATACATAGGTACAAATAATTTATACAATAGGTACACATTACAACACACAATAAACATTATACTTAGTTTTAAAAAGAATTACACTAACTTTAGTGTCTTCCGTCTACAATTTTTTTTAATAAACCATGGTCAAACTACTTATGACTCACCATTGTTAGTAAATAAAATCATCGTTATTCCTTACTTGTGAAATAAAATCCCACAACCAGCACATGATTCACTTTTACATGTCTTGATACAATTTTTTTTCACCATTTTCACGATAAAAAGTATAAAAACCGTAGCGTTAAAATGCGTTTCCACAAAACAACAGAAAAAGTCGCCACGTTGCCATGACACCACTGATATCAGATTTCAGTGCTACCAGAATAATTTTATGATAGCTACCAAACAATCATATTATTTTGATTATTTTACTTAAATACAATTATTTATTATTATGTACAGATGTAAACCTACAAAATAAAATGATTTAAAACTAGTTTAATAGCAAAAAAATATTTATACGTAATATATTTTACTTGTTGTGGTGAAATATTTTCTACCATCATTAACATTTTTATCTTTTGGCAATTGAGGAAAAGGGACAAACGGCCTCGGTTCGGGCTATCTCTCTCGGCTCGTTTTGCCTCGGCTAAGATAACTAACAAAAGTAAACCCTAACGTGCATGACTTATGGTTTATTTTTGTATGATAAAATTTTTGGAGAGTTCAATCCTGTTTGTATATTAAATCCATGGCTTAAGCACGCTCAAATCGATTACAGCGATTACAGCGGTAATTCGGAATGCAGCCTATGGGTACATTCCGAAATGGATAATATCGATCACAGCGATTACAGCAATAATTTGCGTACCGAATTAGATATCATGCTTATGACAGCTGAGAACTATCAACAATTCGGAACGCCCGTTATCGCGCTCATAGTATTCAAAAGAGAACATTTGAGAATTTAATAAAAATCTGAATTATCAATGCGCTAGGACTCCTTATATCTTTTATAAGTTGACTCGCAAAAAGGAATATCTGCTTTTTTTATTATTTTTATCGTATAAAATCATAAAAAGTATCTTTGCCAAATAGAAAACCAAGAATCTTATTAGATTTTTGCCGTCACTTTTGACAGCGCTCACGGTGATATCAGTTTAGAGCATGGTCGGTGTGAGCGCAATATGGCGGATGTTATGACGTCATCTATGACGTTTCAGGGGACATCGTGAACGCGCTCACGTTAATATGGAACGGGTTTAAGCACGCTCAAATCGATTACAGCGATTACAGCGGTAATTCGGAATGCAGCCTATGTCAATTGTCAAATTTGACAATTATTATTTGTCATTGTCATTGGAAATGAGAAAAAAGCGCGGGAACCTTGAATCGTTAAGGCGGCTTTTTTGAAAATTATTTTCATATTTATTTGTTACATCTTTGAATAACTTTATTTCAAGTTTCTCAGTATGGGAAAGCGAAAAAAATAGAAAATGACCGAAGATTCGCCAGCTGAAGATGGTTGGCCAAATGATAAGGAGGACTCTTCTGAAGACTCAAGTTGCGATGAAGATCCGAAGGATGAAAGGAAGTATAAACCATACTATGTCTCCGATTATAATAGAAGATATCCTGAAGACTCGATATTTACTGACTATGTGGTCTTTGTAGAATCTAGTGATGAAAAAAGACCAATAGGTACGCGGGACATGATGTCTTTGTCTACTCAAGCTAAAAGATTCAATAAGGGTATCAAGTTCTTGCAGTCTATTAATAAATATAAGATAGGTGTGCATTTTGAAAAGCCTGCTTTAGCAAATGCCTTTTTAAATAATAAAACATTCCTAGCTGATTATCATTTCAAAGCATCTATTCCAGCAGCAGGTACAGAGGTGACAGGCGTTATTACTAATGTCCCAGCTAATATATCTAATATCAAGATTTACAAACTATTATCTACATACAGGAAAATAATATGTGTTAAACGTATTATGAAAAAAATACGATGTGACACAGGAGGCAGCAGCTTACAGCCGACGGGGACAGTCGCAATTACGTTTGCGTCGAATGCGCTGCCCGATCATGTAGACCTTAATGGATGGCGGTTTGTTGTTAAAATGTATATTCCACCCGTAAAACAATGTTATAACTGTCTCAGGTATGGCCACCTTGCTAAATTCTGCAAAAATTCTGTGAAATGTTCCATATGTAGCGAAAATCACTCATATAAAGATTGTAGCACTCCAGTGGACAAAGCTATATGTATACACTGTAACGGAAACCACATCAGTATCTCTGGTCAATGTCCCATTAAAAAACAAAAAATAAAAGATAATCAGGCAGTTCTTAACAATAGTACATTTGCTGATCTATTCACTAAAAATAATTTCCCTGATATTAGGAAAAAAGATTCTACAGATATTTTATTATCGTTACTGAATAAGGATGATATTTTAAATATTATTTTAAACTCTATCACTAAAATAATTACGCTCAACAAATCTCAAGAAAAAGCAATATCTTCACAACTCATAAAAGAGGTTCTCATAGATACAGTTAAAGCCAAATAATATTTCTTTCTTTTTTCTTTTTAATGGACCAGTTAAATATACTTCAATGGAATGCACAGAGTTTAATTAGTAATCGTTTTTTATTCACACAGTTTTTATATGAGACTAATATACACATTGCTCTTGTCTGTGAAACTTGGCTCAAGTCACGACACAATTTTAGAATTAGAGGATATAATATAGTAAGATTTGATTCCGGTAATGATCACAATGGTGTAGCTATACTTTTACATAATAAGATAAATTTTCGGATCATTGATACCTTTTCTGATGATTCTATTCAGAATATTGCAGTTCAAATTACATATGGTAATAAACAATTTACATTTGCCAGTGTTTATAGTCCTCCAAATCCACCAATTTCTTTTACTAAAACTAAATTTGATAAATTCGTTCAAAGTCTTCCACAGCCTGTATTCATTGCAGGTGACTTCAATGCACATAACACTATGTGGGGGTGCTCTGCATCAGATCCACGAGGCACAGATATTCTTGCTAGTATTGATGATAATAATCTTGTGATCTTGAATGATGGTCAGATGACTACTGTAGGTTCTCACAGATGGAAGCAAAATGCGCTTGACCTCACTTTGGTATCTCCTTCATTAGCTTCAGCATGCAATTGGCAAGTGTATGATGATGACTCTCTAGGGAGCTATCACTTTCCTGTAATCACAAATATAACACTTTTTAATCATAGTTCACAGGAATCAACTACAAAAAGTATTAATTTAAAATTAATTGATTGGTCTAAATATAAAATAATAATAGCTCTTCTTATTTCTAATCATAACTTTGATTATTCTAATGACATACAATGTTACAGTGATCTAGTAGAATTAATTAAACAAGCTATGCGTATGTCTCTTCCTTCTATTAAGGTTTCAAACAGTCAACCTTCACAATCATTAATCAGATCTAGCAGAAGGCCCCCTTTACCTTGGTGGAATAATAAATGTAATGAAGCAGTATTAAACTGTAAAAATGCCTATTTGTCCTTTAAAGCTGATCCCTCTGAATCTAATTACATTAATTTTAAAAGGTTACAGGCTGTTAAAAAAATCATTTTGAAAACTGAAAGACAACTTAGCTGGAAACAGCTGTGTGAATCATTTAATCGCTCTACACCTTTAAGTAGAATCTGGTATTATATTAAAAAGTTTAATAAAACATTTATACACAATAATACATCTGTCATGGATGTGAATTGGGCTGATGAATTTTTATCAAAATATACTCCTGATACAGTTGAATTACCGCTGACTTCCAATTCATGTAATAATAACTCTGTCATTGATTATCTTTCTAGACCTTTTACTTTAAGTGAGTTTAATTCTGCTATTAATTCTAGAAAAGATACTACATGTGGCTTAGATTCTATTCCATACAAAGCTCTTAAGAATATGAATTCTTTGTGTAGAGATGTTACATTGAACATTTTTAATAGTTTATGGTCCTCATCCCTTATTCCAGAAGATTGGAAAGTTGACTGTTTAGTACCCATTTTGAAACCCGGCAAGAAGCCACACAAAGCAGATTCTTATAGACCAATTGCTCTTACCTCATGCATGGGTAAAATTTTTGAGCAGCTTATAAAAAGTAGGCTAGAATTCTACATAGAAAGCAATTGCCTCTTACCATCAAACCAATTTGGTTTTAGACGTGGAAAGTCTTCAAGGGACAGTATAGAACATCTTCATTTAGATATCTTCAATTCTATTAAGAACAATAAAATTTTGATAAGTGTCTTTTTTGATATTGTTGGTGCATTCAATAATGTGAATCATCACATTCTTGCCAAAGAGTTAAGGTCACTGGGCATTCCTGAAAAAATTGTTCAGTGGGTGTTTAATTTCTTACATGGCAGAAAAGTATTTGTTAAAGTTAACAATAACACTACAATATTAGGTCCTAGATTTAGTTTTAAGGGTGTATGTCAAGGTGGAATATTAAGTCCTCTCATTTTTATTCTATACATTCATAAATTAAATATTATTTTAGGTACAAAAGTATCCAACTTGCAATATGCAGATGATCTAATTATTTATGCCTCTGGGTCGAATGTAAGAGATTTAGAGTCTTGCGTAAATGACTCATTGGAAAAACTTCATTCATATTTTTCATATTTAAATTTAGATATAAGCACAGAGAAGAGCAAAGTTGTGATTTTTAACAAAATTCGCCCTTTCAGTATAAAATTGTTTTATAACAATTTTATTTTAAGTATTGATAGTTGTGCTAAATTCTTAGGCATAATTTTTACCAATAATTTATCTTGGACTAAGTATGTCAATTCCATTGCAGACAGAGCTTCTAGGGCATTTAATGCCTTAAAAGTTTTGGCTGGTACAAGTTGGGGAGCTGATCCAAAAATTTTGTTAATGTTATATAAATCCATAGTAAGGAGTCATTTTGAGTATGGCTTCCTTTGTTATGCTTCAAATCAAAGATTAGTGAATAAATTAGATGTCATTCAGAACAAAAACCTGAGGCTCATTACTGGGGCTATGAGAACAACTCCTATTGTTTCTTTGCAGGCTGAATGCCTTATACCTCCTCTTAAATTAAGATTTAAATACCTTAAATTCCGATTTTTACTCAATATCATTTCTTTCTCTAATCATCCTTTGTTTAGAAAAATACTATCATATTACAATAGTCTTTCACCTTTTGTTGAATCTGCTCCATATATACTTCATAATTTTTCTGATGTAATACAATATGATCAGCAATATACTATTCACAAATCTATAAATACACTGCCTTGTTATACTGGCACTTTTGACAGTAAATTTAGTAACATGTTTATCAACATTAAAGAAACTCTGAGTGGTAAGGAGGAGGTATATGAGTTAATATCCAGATATCCCGAATTTTGCCACATTTTTACTGATGGTTCCAAAAAGGAAGACAAAGTATCTTGTGCGTTCTATATACCACGTCTTAAAATTGGTCGTGGTTTTCCACTTCCATCACCTGCTAGTGTATATACTGCAGAATGCTATGCAATTGTGGCTGCACTTCAATTTATTAAAGACAATCCAGCTATATCAACGAAATGGTTGCTGATGTCGGATAGCATGAGTGTTTTGAAGGCATTGCAATCTATATCTTTGGACGCCAAAACTTCTTTCATCATTTATGAAATCAAGAGCTTATGGTGGAAACTATATGATGAAGACAACGTTGTAATTAATTTTATGTGGACTCCTTCTCACATTGGTGTCACAGGAAATGAAAATGCTTCACTTCACTTCTTATTTGAATGGCGCCAGGTGTGTATAATTTACACAATTCCGCCAGTGTCAGGGTTATAGAGGATACACGAAGGAGAATGATCGGTAAAAGTTTATAAATACCAAATATGACGCTGGTGGCCGGTGGTGAATTTACCTAAAACAAATAGGAGACAACACTTTTATACCACACCATGTTAATATATATATTAGAATATAATAAAGTACAATACAAAATAATATAATTTCACAGTTTAATTTTATTAATAACAATAAATCGGGACAAGAAGTATGCAAAGGGAGAATCTACAAGTGATAACAAACATGATTTCTTAGCTAGGACTATCGTCGATATGGACATTGCATTGACAGTTTATCTGATATTGCCATACCTTACACAGATTTTTATTCTAACATAAAAAAGAAGCTAAATGAAGAATGGAAGATACATTGGAATTGCATTCTAGAAGATGGTAAAGGCTTATGGTATGCGAGGATAAATTCAGAATTTCTTTCCATTCCTTGGTTCTCAAACAGAAAGGATGTCATTGATAGAAAATTTTATACCACGTTAATGAGACTCAGATTTGGACATTATCGTTTAAATGCACATCTCGCTAGAATGAGAATTATTTCATCACCATCCTGTAATTTCTGCAACCTTGATTATGACCAAACTGCGGATCACATAATATTCAGCTGCCCTGCTTTTGCAATTGAAAGACTGCTGTTGATCGAAGATCTCATTAATATTTATAAAGAATCTGAAAGCGTCCCGCGTACCCTTCAAGAAACTTTAAGAAATGTCAACACTTACATACCCATATACAAGTTTATATTGAGAAGTGTTAAGGATCTCTAATACATACTACCTTTATTTTATGGATTATGACGTTACTTTATCAAATTAAAAGGAAAAATAACGGATGAGACATGGCTTCGGCCCTATAAAATATCAAATCAGACTTGGCTTTGACCTTCTTTGGGAAAAAGAAAAACAGACATGGCTTTTAGCCTTTTGAATTGAATAAATCAGACCTGGATCAGACCTTTTTTAGAAAAACAGACATGGCGTTCGCCTTTTGAATTTGAATATATTATGAACAAATGAAAATAAGACTAGGCTGTATGGCTCAACCTTTGCCTGCCTTTTGGCGAATATTATAAACAACAACAACATTGGAAATGATTGGAATTTAAGGTTATATTTAGTAAATTGAATTAATGTTATCAATTATTTATAAAAACTGTTCAATTAAAAAGACAAAAAAAAACTAGGAGCACATAATGTCTACTAAAGAAGGTGCTGTTAAAGAATTGGATGAGAAATATGTCGATTTAGTAGGAAAATTGGTGTCTGACATCAAAACTGGGTGAGTAGTCGTGACAAAATTTATCAAAATGACCAAGATTTTGTTTAAAAATGTGTTATATTGTGTTGTGAAGTCATAGCTTAAAAGTATTTCATTGATATGCAACCTTTTGTTATAAGAAATTCACTGTAATGTTATACTATTACAAATTATATTCATTATGCTTTCACTTATCCATCCTCTTACATTTCATACAGATTTATTGCATCACTATAGCACGCAGCAGCCTACAGCACTCAGGGTTAATGTTGTTTTCTATTAGTAAAAACTTTAATTTGTGTAATTGTATTTAATTCCTTCTTTTTAAAAACTAAAACAACTATAAATATTTACAATAATTAAATAATAATTAAAAGAAAATCCTATTTACAAAATATATCTAATCTAAATATTTACAAGTAAAAAAGTTGTGCCAGATCGCTGCCCTGTGTAACGTGCCAAGAAGGCTGGCGGCATTGCCACGTTGAATGGCAATTCTGATCCGTTGTCCTAGATAGACACCAGCCTTCTTGTCACGTGAGGTCTCAATAAGGCGCCGTGAGACCTCTTTAAACAAAACATGGGCATCCGGGCCCCACGGCCCCAGCATTTCTACACCGAACGCCACAAAAATGCATCCATTGCATATATTAGTAAAATAATTTTCAAAATTGGATCAATAGTTCTGGAGATTATTTATATTATTTTTGTTCGTCATACTTACTTGCCATATTATATCTTTTTAATTCTAAGGCCCTGATTGCAAGAATCATATAAATGTGACATTTGCTATCAAATAAGGTTTTTGCTTGTTTTTACAGCACGTCAAACACAAGCACAGACATATAATATTTATAAGAACGCAAGCAATGACAACTTTGAAATAGACTTTTTGGTGGGAACTTGTAGTGACGTTGTGTTTTCATTTTTATTTTCATAAATTCGTGTATTTTGAGTTTCATTGTGTATTACTGGAGGTATTTTATCCAATAAAGATCAATCCATGTGCACCAGTGAAGTGAAATGAAATGAATCATGTGTATCATGACTTTGCAAGTTGTCTCAAGAAGTATGTGAAAAGTTTTAGTACAACCACCATTGTACTAAAACATGACTTTTATGGAAGGTGACTGACTGAGGACTATGTGAAAGTGATTCATTGTGACTAGAGCTTATAATATAACTGGAAATTGACAAAATAAACAATATGTGTGATGTTGAAAATAAAAACTTTGAAATCTATTTATATAAAAGAAAGTCGTGTTAGTTACACTATTCATAACTCAAGAACGGCTGAACCGATTTGGCTGAAAATTGGTGGGAGGTAGCTTAGAACCAGGAGACAGACATAGGATTTTATAGGGTAGGGTAAGCGAAAACCACGCGAATGAAATCATGACGGCCAGCTATTACCTAAATAAACTAATCTTGTTGATAAGAGAGTCAAACAACTTTGATCTGAAAAATTTTGAACTTTGATAATGAACAGTTAAAACATTGTTTTGTCTAACTGATGTGTATTCTTCTGTCTAATCAGTTTCAAAAGGCAATATGAAAACTGACGAATCTTTTCATTCCATTACGGAAAATAATGGTACCTATAATACATTTTCTGTTTCTATTACAGAAAGCTAGAGGGTTCTCTGAACATAGCACTGGCAACATTATCCTTCCTAGAACAAATCATTACCGAGTCACAGAATGCATCAGCTTTGTAAGTACAAATCTAAAAATTAATGTTAGCAGATGCTGAAACTTTTATGATGGACTATACATGGGTGGAAAATTTAGGCATATTCGTTTGGCTTCAACCCTTAAAGTAGCTGCTCTTACTGACCTATGAAAAAATTCCTGAAGGACTAAGGTGGCAAACAAGCATACGGCCCGCCTGATGGTAAGCAGTTACCGTAGACTATGGACGCTTGCAACACCAGGGGTATCACTCGCGCATTGCCGACCCTGAAGAAATCTCTTCACACCCTTTTTGAATAACCATGCTGTACTCCATTGGGAAAACTACGGCGGAGAGCTCATTCCATGGTCTGAGCATACGCGCAAGAAAAGTCCTTTGAGCCGGCACAGTTCGAAACAATTCTGGTTTCAATGTGTGAGGATGGACTCCCCGTCGATGGCGAGAGTTGCGATAGAGGAAGGTAGCTGTTGGGCATCAAATCAAACAGTTCTTTAGAGCACTCTCCGTTGTACAAGCGGTGGAACACACATTAGGTGGCAAAGTCAAAGTATTTAAAATAAAAATTACCCATGACAGTGGGAATGTGCTGAAAAGGGCTGCATCCACCAAATCGAGGAACACTTTTAGGCTGTGTAAAGGTTAACAGCTTATCAATCCCTCAGTATTGCTCATGAGTTGACCAAAGGTCTGGTGGTGTTACCTTCCTGAACTTAAAATTTCGCCAAAAGTCTCGGAGAGCTGCAAGATGCATTAATAGTACTCCATAGGCAGTTTTTTTGTTCAATGTATAGGCCTGTGTGTGACCACAATCTCACCATGTTAAGTGATGATGTGTCCGAAGGTGGTGCACACACACAGCCTAGAAGGAACTGGCTCTCAAGTGCAGCTGTCGGACACACCGATAGGTGCTTGGCGACAGGTTTTCAACTTGTGGGTGGCAGCCAGCCTAATGAGTACTACGAAGTACCCTACCACCATGTTTTTCCTCACGATGTTTTCCTTCACCGAAAGCTCAAGCTCCCGAACTCGAGACCTTCGTCTCGGTATCCGACGTCACTACCAGTGAGCTCTCATAGCATTTGTGATGGGATGTGCAGTGAGCTGTGCGGTGTGTTGCGCGGAGTGGGCGCGCGAGTGGCGGGCGCGCTGTCGCAGCACGCGCCGCCCGCGCTGGTGGTGCGCCGTGTGCTGCGCGCCATCCGCGACGAGAACCGCGCCAACCTGGTCAGTACATAGTGCATAGCTTTTTTAGCTTTTTTTTTATTCGTGTACTTACAACCGTGACTTAACTAAGGGCGTCAGCTGAAAATCAGCGCTGCTGACAGTAGTCAGTAGCACTATGCTAAGCTGTGTCATATTTGACGGCACAGACGTTCTGGTTTATTTGTAATTTAAATATTGTTATGTTAATGTGTTCGTCAAATAAATAAGTTTCTTTCTTTCTTTGCTGTGGGCTGAAATGTTACCGGGTGTTTCTAGACCTATCTAAGGCATTTGACTCTGTCTCAATCACTTCACTACATGTGCAGATAGGACGCATTGGAATCCCTGATCTCATACTGGATATCTTAGACGGCAACTATCCAATCCCTTTCAGTATATAAAAATATATTCTGTAACAATAAATGGAATTGCTATTACATTTGGGGTTCCTCAGGGAAGCATAGTGGGTCCCACACTCTTCCAAATATTCAATGATGACTTGTCCCAATCTAATTTGATTGGGATTTACCTATTGATGACGATAGCTTTGGTAAAAGTAAGTTTACAAAATCTTTAGTTACATGTACTTTATAATCGAATTAATTAACTAATATATCTTGTTTAGTTTTTGCTTTAGTTTCTGGTATATCAGAGACGCCAATTAGACCGATTAGCCGGATCCCCGCGATCACCTAGCTTATGTACTATTACTGCATAAGAAGCGCCTTGCTGACTAATCAAAACACGGCGCCGTCCTAGGCCCCTCCGCTTAAATTGTCAGATTGCGAAACATAGATATTGTGGCGTCTATCCTAACTAATATTATAAATGCGTAACTAAGTTTATTTGCGTGTGATTTGGCCAAAAGAGTACATGCGCGAGCTTGCCCCCACTACTGCCTATCTGTGCTCACGACTCGTGCCTCATACTGTACAAAGATCGGGTTAAGGTCATCGCCCACTATGTCAGCACCGCTCAATCGCAGCAACGCCTCGGCATCTACCTTGCCAAGAAAATGAGGCCTTTAAATCGTATGCGTTAAAGTAAATTTTACAATGACTAGATGAAATAGTGGACACCTCGCGACAAGCGCGCTTGCCGCTATAAGCCACTAGTCCTGCTGACCACACGCTTCCAGCGAGCGGTCCGCTCCCTTGCTGCGTGACGCCAGCAAGCGGTATCTTGCCATAGCCGCGCTACCAATTTCACTGGCGTCGCGCTGGCAGCTAGTGGTTGGATTGAGCTGAGGCGGTGCCGGGTCGCTGCTGCGATGGAACGGTGCTGACAAAGTGTGCGATGAGCTTTATACCGACTATGTCATATAAAAATAATAGTGTATGTCGTTAGAGTTGTGGGGGCGAGGGCGCGGGCGAGAGCCTGCAGCGGCTGGTGCTGGCCGCGCCCGCGCGCCGCGCCACGCTGGGCCCGGCCGACCTGCAGGACCTGCGCGGGCCCATCCGGGACCAGATCGCCGAGGTGACCACTTCACTACATTTTATGCATGTACTTGTTAGCGATGGATGTGGCTGCTCAGAGTAAAGGCATTACAGTATTACCCAACTGATATGGCGCGTCGTGAATCTTCAGAAAAGAAAGTATGGCCCCGAAGATTAACGAAAGAATGCTTAAAACTTACAATCAACCTTAGATCACTACTATAAGGTTCATAATACACTGCAGCTGTTAGTTCCGTCTCACTCGCAAGCCACGCCCCTCCGCACACATGGCGGTGGCTGCCGACCAATAGCATTTCCCGCGCTTTGAAAATGTATCTTCTGCGCAGGTACATCGGTAAGCCATATCAGTTGGTTACTACTGTACCAGACGACCAAACCTGATGCGGGCCGAACCATCGAACTTGGTTTGGTGTCTAACCGATCGTGTAGCGAATGGAGGGCCAAACATGCTACTATTAATACTGGTTCGATGGCTCGCACACCGAATTTGGTGCGGTTCGCACCAAGTTCAGTTGAACTACACAATACAAACTGACCAAACCATGTTCGGTGGTTCGCCGTACCAGGTTCGGTCGCTTGGTAATGCCTTAATTTTCCTTCTAGGTTTTGTGTGCTTATCATTTTTAAGGCGATGATAGTTCAGTGGTAGTGACGTCGGATACCGATACGAAGGTCCCGGGTTCGAATCCTACAATGAGCTTGAGCTTTCGGTGAAAGAAAACATCGTGAGGAACCCATTGCACGGTGGTAGGGTACTTTGTAGTACCCGCCTGGCTGGCTACCACCCTCAAGTTGAAAATCTGTCGCCAAGCACCTTTCGTTGTGTTCCGATAGCTGCACATATATATAGGATAGAGCCAGTTCCTTCTAGGCTCTGTGTGTGCACCACCTTCGGCCGCATCATCACTTACCATGGTGAGATTGCGGTCAAACACAGGCCTATAAACAGTAAAAAAAAAACTACTTCAAAAAAAGGAGGATGTACTCAATTCGGTTGCATGTTTTTTTTTATATTTGTTACCTCATAACTCCATAACTTATCAACCGATTTGGAAAATTATTTTTTTGTTTGGAAGCGTACACTTCCCGTTTAGTCCCATTGTCAGTTCAGGATTTGATTACTTTTTAGTGTACTTTGAAGTCGGTTTAAGTTTTTTGTAAAACAGTTTTCAATTATATTCTCAGATATAGATATAATTTAAATAACGCAAGTACCACGATCTGTAAAACCAAGCGTGCCATTTTTTGACAACCTACTATTTCGTCACAAGCACTATTTAGTGACGAAAAACCAACTCGACAAACGTGGCATTTTTTGACTACCTACTATCACGTCACAAACACTATTTAGTGATGGAAGAAACCAAATCAATTCAAGTACACCGATGCAATGTGGGTGCGTAGTTGCCACGTTAAGAGTGCGTACCAAGCCAGAAAAATATGGCAATGTCAGATGAAACAAACTTATGTTTAATCTTCGCGTGGAGATGAGATGGAGATAGCGTGTTCCGCGGAACAAAAATGAACTAAGCGCTTTTTATCTAAATAACTCGTAAAGTATAGAATATTTTAAAAAATCGTTAGTGGCAGCCCTAGGTCATATGTTAGTGATATTATTTATCGAATTTTTGTCTTAATTAGATACACCATGAACGAATAAAACCGAAAATTCATTATTATTAGAGGTAACTTTGTTATTTTTTTCTATCGAGGAAATTTCATTCCATTATGTTTTTGCTCAGATAGAACCCTCGCGTATATAATGAAAATACCCATATAAAAATATTTTTTCATTTAAATACTATTTACTTGGGTAAATTTCAATTCTAAGATTGTTATTTTGCTTTATACGCACTCTTAAGCATTTTATGCTTAAGTCGGACACGCGAAGTAGGTGCTCTTGTGTTATCTAACTATATCTATATCTGTGATTATATTTATATAAGTTAACCCGCCAGCATAGAATTTATCCCAATTATGAAATTTCATACAAATAATTGGACTGTTTTACAAAAAACTTAAACCGACTTCAAAGTACACTAAGAAGTAATCAAATCCTGATCTGATGCCAATGGGACCAAACGGGAAGTGAGATTTCAAATATAAAAAGAATTCTTCCAAATCGGTTAATAAACGACGGAGTTATGAGGTAACAAACATAAAAAAAAATAAAAATATACTTTTGAATTGAGAACCTCGTCCTTTTTTAACCGACTTCAAAAAAAGGAGGAGGCTCTCAATTCGATAGTATTTTTTTTTTTTATGTTTGTTTGAAAGGGCACACTTCCCGTTTGGTCCCTTTGTCAGATCAGGATTTGATTACTTCTTAGTGTACTTTGAAGTCGGTTTAAGTTTTTTGTAATACAGTCCAAATATTTTGAAGTCGGTTAAAAATGTTTTTCGAATTTTCTCTCCTCTCTCTATTTTTAGAGTATACATAAATTGTAAAAACATTCCAGCTCCGAGCGGAGCTAGAATCGAGCACATCGTCGATCTGCTCCCAAGCTCGGTCCCACATCCACTCGGACGAGCTGGTCCTCACGTACGGAGGCAGCTCGCTGGTGGAGGAGTTCCTGCGAGCCGCCGCCCAACACAAGTGTCGATACCGGCTCATACTCGCAGAGGGACCTGATGTCGCCAAGGTACACTTGCTGCCTGGTAGGGGTCATGCGATGGAAAGAGAGGCCTCTTGAGAGAGAGTGAGCCATAGAGTATGAATATTAATAGAGTGATAGTGTTAACAACATTAACTTGTGCGAAGCATACATAGTACAATAGTGGTTTACTGTTAGAAAAAATGACGATATGATTTCCTTGACATTAATTATATGTATTTAGTCGTTGTAGCATGTCGAAGCGCTCGTGGTGTAGCATGATTAGCTGTTCTTAATCGATCGGCAAAGTTAAGCTACCACCGTCGTGGTCGTTACCTGGATGGGTGACCACTTAGTGGTATTTCAAATCGAGCGTTTCCGTGCTTCGGAAGATACGTAAAGCCGTTGGTCCCGGTTATCACATAATTGTGATAGTCGTTAAGCTAGTTGGATGCCTTCTAGGCGGCTTGAAAAATTCCAACAGTAGGTTGACCACTAGCTTATCTCCACCTCGGCGCAGTGGACACGCGTGGTAGAGTATTGCCCATTCTCTTTCACCCTCATTTGTGTGCAGGAGGCCTGTGCTCAGCAGTGGGACATTATAGGCTGATGATAATGATTTAGTCGTTCAAACTATGAACGCGCAGTTAGTTTCAAGGCAACGTGGCAAACATTCATGTGCTCACGGCAAACACTCTAGTACAGTCGCTACTTTTCCAGTAGTAGCAGTCTAGTATATACTATCTCTATGGAATGGGCCTTATAGGCGATAATAGCTCAGTGGTAGTGACGTCGGATACCGAGACGAAGGTCCCGGGTTCGAATCCTACAATGAGCTTGAAGTTTCGGTGAAGAAAAACATCGTGAGAAAACCATAGCAACCTCAAGTTGAAAATCTGCCAAGCACCTATCGGTGTGTTCCGAGAGCTGCACTTGAGAACCAGTTTCTTTTAGGCTTTGTGTGTGCACCACCTTCGACCACATCATCATCGTGAGGAAACCATAGCACGGTGGTAGAGTACTTTGTAGTACCCGCCTGGCTGGCTACCACCCTCAAGTTGAAAATCTGTCGCCAAGCAGTTATCGATGTTTTCCGACAACTGCATTTGAGAGCCAGTTCCTTCTAGGCTTTGTGTCGGATACATCGTCACTTACCATGGTGAGATTGTGGTCAAACACAAGCCTTTAAAGTGTTGTATATGTTATAGTGTGTATGTTGTACTGTAGAGTCAGTCGATGGCGCGTCGGCTGAGTGGCGCGGGAGTGCCGGTGTGTGTGGTGCCTGCTGCGGCCGTGTTCGCCGTCATGTCGCGCGTCAACAAGGTAACTCTACCCTCACTGTACCTTCACTGCATCTGCATCAGTACCTTCACTGCATCTGCATCAGTACCCTCACTGCATCTTTTTTTGGTTTCACACGGCTTGTGTATTTTGCCAATTTCCAGTTATATTATAAGTTCTAGTCACAATAAATAACGTTCACATAGTCCTCAGTCAGTCACTGTCCATAAAAGTCATGTTTTTAGGGTACAATGGTGGTTGTACTAAAACTTTTCACGGACTTCTTGAGACAACTTGAAAAGTCACGATACGCATGATTCATTTCATTTCACTTCACTGGTGCACATGGATTGATCTTTATTTTATTTTATTTATTTGGAAAACAAACAGCTTACAATAACTAAAACAAGTAGAAGAAATAGATACTAAAAGCAAAACAGTTTTCACATACAAAGACTAATACAGAAGAGTTAATAGAGAAGAGGTGAACAGTTAAACAAACATTTAAAATGAAATAAAAGCTAGCGTGTTGGGAAGCCGAAGTATGAATTGGAATATAGACACTTTGCCTGATTAGTGCTTGTATTAAATAAATCTAAAGGTAATTCGTTTATAACACTATTAAAATGCCTGTCAGCTCTGCAAAAGAATGTATTCTGCCTGTAGTTTGTATTTGCATTGGGAATGTATAGACGAGCTGGATGTTTTTAATAAAGGGGAATCTATATGTCCTCTTGCAATCTTCCAATTTTTTTTTATGTCTATTGCATAAAAATGGTTACTATGGGTTATCCATAGGATATAGACATATACCATTGCGGACTTTTTTGTAGATATTTTTAAGATACACAATTCCGTAATACATCATTTTGATATATCTCGTAAAGTTTAGTCAGCGTTAGCAATGAAAGCGCAAAAAATTCTATGTGTTTACGAAACATTGACATTTTATATGTTCTGTATATATAACATTATTCACGGATTGTTGCAGAGCACTCTCAGTCCATAGATAGTTTGTAAAGTTAGATTATTACCTAAACACAGGAAAAATTAACTGTACACCGAAAAATTCTTTTCACACGACAATTGATTTTTCACTATTTTAAACAGGGAACACTACTCTATGATATTTACAAATAGGTCGCACACTATTTGCAACCTTAATATCCTCTCTCATTGAAGACCAATTTGTGTGAGTAACGTTTCCAATCTTGGTTTCGCAAGAGCCTTTGTTAATAAGTCGGCTAATTGATGAACCGAAGCAACTTTGCCGATCTTCAGCTCTCCATTGGTAACCATTTCTCTAACAAAGAAATGTCTAATACGTATATGTTTGGTCCGTTTATGGTATTCCGGATTTATTTATTTACATAGATATAATATATATGTCGGAGAGTTAGATCGTTGGTCGGACTCAGTTGGATTACGATATTATCGTGGTACAAGGGTTGGGTAAAATAGTAGCAACACTGATTTGACTTTAACGTAAATAACAGAGTTTATAAAGGGATGCGTATTGCTTTTGGGATAGTTAGTTTATCACAAGCGCTCGAGCTGTACACATCTCAGTGCAATCATTGTTACAGCCGGTTCTGTAGTCTGTAATTATTTAAGACTGTACATGTGTGAAGTGAAGTAAAGTGAAGTGAAGTGATTATTTAATTGTAATATTATGTCATAACAATAACGTAATAAACGCATTGGGCCCGTGAGGAGTTTGTTGCGTCGCTTCTTCTCCTCATACGGGACTTTTACGAAGCGATGGTATAACGTTGTTTTATTGCCTGCACTGCGCCCACCGAATCCCGATACTACTGAACCCTAATCGTGGTGTTTGTATCGCTTGGCTGTCGCTGACTCCGACACATATATAAACCTTCCAGGGAAAATTATCTCACTCTTAGTGAAAACCAAACCGAAATCCGTTGCGTAGTTTTAAAGCTCTAAGCATACATAGGGAAAGACAGCGGGAAGCGACTTTGTTTAATACTATGTAGTGAAGTATTTTTGTATTGTTTCCATCATGTGGTGTGACTTTAAAGTATTATCTGTCTACCATGGGCATCGTTTTGCACGGTGGTAGGGTACTTTGTAATACCCACCTGGCTGGCTACCACCCTCAACTTGAAAATCTTTCGCCAAGCAGTTATCGGTGTGTTCCGACAGCTGCACTTGAGAGTCAGTTCCTTCTAGGCTTTGTATGTGCACCACCTTCGGACACATCATCACTTACTGCGGTGAGATTGTGGTCAAACGTAGATCTATACACAGTAAAAAAGGGGCGTCACCAAAGGGTGGTGGGGAGGTAGGAAGGGATAACTGAGGGTCAATCACAAGCTCTTAAAACAATATCATTATAAGCTTATTTGACTTTTGTCCCTCTGAAATCCGGCGTCAAAACAGGACAAAAGACAAATAAGGTTATTTTAACCTTATTTTAAGTGTTTGTGGTAGACCCTCTGCACCCCACCATTTTGCGTTTCTATATTTATGGCCCTGAAAAATTACCATTCGTAATTTAATAGGACCTTAAATAACAATAAATCAGCATTGGTGATATAGCACTTTCACCGACACAAGTAGACATAATGTTCATTCATGTCATTATTACTTTTTACCAGGCGTAAGTTTTTTTAAACTGTTGGCAACATTCAAATATTTTTTGTACTTTGTCACACTTACTATCTGTATTTGTACACTTTTATGCTGATATATGTAAGTAATATAATATTTGAACATGTATTTGCAGGTAATAGTGTCAGTTAGTGCGGCGGTGGGCGGCGGCGCGGTGGTGGGAGCGGCCGGTCTGCACACACTCACTCTCGCGGCTAATCACTACAGCGTCCCGGTATGTACTCTACATTACACTACACAACTCTACACTACACGCCTCTACACTACACTACATGACTCTACTCTACACTACACGCCTGTACACTACACTATACGGCTCTACACTGCACGCCTCAACACTACACTACATGACTACACTACACGACTACACTATACGCCTCTACACTACACTTCACGACTACACTACACGCTTCTACACTACATTTCACGACTACACTATACGCCTCTACACTACACTACACGCCTCTACACTACACTACACTATACGCCTCTACACTACTCTATACTGCATTACTCTACACAACACTACTATACACTACGCAACTCTAAACTGTACTACACTACACAACTCTACACTATACACTGCACTTCACTACACAAATTCACACTACACGCTTCTACACTACACTTACTCTACTGTATGTATTCACACCACCACTATACAGTGAGGCTACCGCATAAGTCAATCTTAATGAACTTCATTAAAATTGTCTTCGTTTTTCTACAATTCTATTATATTACTTACGCGGTAACTCCGACAGATGCCAAGCGTCTGTATCATGTATACTTGAGTTTGTGGGGGTGTGTATGTGTGGGGGTGTGTGTATGTGTGTGGGGGTGAGTGTGTGTAATATTATAAACTATAAATGATTATTGAATGCAGGTAATGGTGTTGGCGCCGCTGCACAAGCTGTCCCCGACACACGCGTGTCATCACAACCACTTCGAGCCCGCCGCAGCGCACACCGCCATGCCGTACCAGTTAGTATACAACTACATTATATACAGTACAGTACAGTACAGTACAGTACAGTACAGGTGATGGTGCACAAGCTGTCCCCGACACACGCGTGTCATCACAACCACTTCGAGCCCGCCGCAGCGCACACCGCCATGCCGTACCAGTTAGTATACAACTACATTATATACAGTACAGTACAGTACAGTACAGTACAGTACAGGTGATGGTGCACAAGCTGTCCCCGACACACGCGTGTCATCACAACCACTTCGAGCCCGCCGCAGCGCACACCGCCATGCCGTACCAGTTAGTATACAACTACATTATATACAGTACAGTACAGTACAGTACAGTACAGTACAGGTGATGGTGCACAAGCTGTCCCCGACACACGCGTGTCATCACAACCACTTCGAGCCCGCCGCAGCGCACACCGCCATGCCGTACCAGTTAGTATACAACTACATTATATACAGTACAGTACAGTACAGTACAGTACAGTACAGGTGATGGTGCACAAGCTGTCCCCGACACACGCGTGTCATCACAACCACTTCGAGCCCGCCGCAGCGCACACCGCCATGCCGTACCAGTTAGTATACAACTACATTATATACAGTACAGTACAGTACAGTACAGTACAGTACAGGTGATGGTGCACAAGCTGTCCCCGACACACGCGTGTCATCACAACCACTTCGAGCCCGCCGCAGCGCACACCGCCATGCCGTACCAGTTAGTATACAACTACATTATATACAGTACAGTACAGTACAGTACAGTACAGTACAGGTGATGGTGCACAAGCTGTCCCCGACACACGCGTGTCATCACAACCACTTCGAGCCCGCCGCAGCGCACACCGCCATGCCGTACCAGTTAGTATACAACTACATTATATACAGTACAGTACAGTACAGTACAGGTGATGGTGCACAAGCTGTCCCCGACACACGCGTGTCATCACAACCACTTCGAGCCCGCCGCAGCGCACACCGCCATGCCGTACCAGTTAGTATACAACTACATTATATACAGTACAGTACAGTACAGTACAGTACAGGTGATGGTGCACAAGCTGTCCCCGACACACGCGTGTCATCACAACCACTTCGAGCCCGCCGCAGCGCACACCGCCATGCCGTACCGGTTAGTATACAACTACATTATATACAGTACAGTACAGTACAGGTGATGGTGCACAAGCTGTCCCCGACACACGCGTGTCATCACAACCACTTCGAGCCCGCCGCAGCGCACACCGCCATGCCGTACCAGTTAGTATACAACTACATTATATACAGTACAGTACAGTACAGTACAGTACAGTACAGGTGATGGTGCACAAGCTGTCCCCGACACACGCGTGTCATCACAACCACTTCGAGCCCGCCGCAGCGCACACCGCCATGCCGTACCAGTTAGTATACAACTACATTATATACAGTACAGTACAGTACAGGTGATGGTGCACAAGCTGTCCCCGACACACGCGTGTCATCACAACCACTTCGAGCCCGCCGCAGCGCACACCGCCATGCCGTACCGGTTAGTATACAACTACATTATATACAGTACAGTACAGTACAGGTGATGGTGCACAAGCTGTCCCCGACACACGCGTGTCATCACAACCACTTCGAGCCCGCCGCAGCGCACACCGCCATGCCGTACCAGTTAGTATACAACTACATTATATACAGTACAGTACAGTACAGTACAGGTGATGGTGCACAAGCTGTCCCCGACACACGCGTGTCATCACAACCACTTCGAGCCCGCCGCAGCGCACACCGCCATGCCGTACCAGTTAGTATACAACTACATTATATACAGTACAGTACAGTACAGGTGATGGTGCACAAGCTGTCCCCGACACACGCGTGTCATCACAACCACTTCGAGCCCGCCGCAGCGCACACCGCCATGCCGTACCAGTTAGTATACAACTACATTATATACAGTACAGTACAGTACAGTACAGGTGATGGTGCACAAGCTGTCCCCGACACACGCGTGTCATCACAACCACTTCGAGCCCGCCGCAGCGCACACCGCCATGCCGTACCAGTTAGTATACAACTACATTATATACAGTACAGGTGATGGTGCACAAGCTGTCCCCGACACACGCGTGTCATCACAACCACTTCGAGCCCGCCGCAGCGCACACCGCCATGCCTTACCAGTTAGTATACAACTACATTATATACAGTACAGTACAGGTGATGGTGCACAAGCTGTCCCCGACACACGCGTGTCATCACAACCACTTCGAGCCCGCCGCAGCGCACACCGCCATGCCGTACCAGTTAGTATACAACTACATTATATACAGTACAGTACAGTACAGGTGATGGTGCACAAGCTGTCCCCGACACACGCGTGTCATCACAACCACTTCGAGCCCGCCGCAGCGCACACCGCCATGCCTTACCAGTTAGTATACAACTACATTATATACAGTACAGTACAGTACAGGTGATGGTGCACAAGCTGTCCCCGACACACGCGTGTCATCACAACCACTTCGAGCCCGCCGCAGCGCACACCGCCATGCCGTACCAGTTAGTATACAACTACATTATATACAGTACAGTACAGTACAGTACAGGTGATGGTGCACAAGCTGTCCCCGACACACGCGTGTCATCACAACCACTTCGAGCCCGCCGCAGCGCACACCGCCATGCCTTACCAGTTAGTATACAACTACATTATATACAGTACAGTACAGGTGATGGTGCACAAGCTGTCCCCGACACACGCGTGTCATCACAACCACTTCGAGCCCGCCGCAGCGCACACCGCCATGCCGTACCAGTTAGTATACAACTACATTATATACAGTACAGTACAGTACAGTACAGGTGATGGTGCACAAGCTGTCCCCGACACACGCGTGTCATCACAACCACTTCGAGCCCGCCGCAGCGCACACCGCCATGCCGTACCAGTTAGTATACAACTACATTATATACAGTACAGTACAGTACAGGTGATGGTGCACAAGCTGTCCCCGACACACGCGTGTCATCACAACCACTTCGAGCCCGCCGCAGCGCACACCGCCATGCCGTACCAGTTAGTATACAACTACATTATATACAGTACAGTACAGTACAGTACAGGTGATGGTGCACAAGCTGTCCCCGACACACGCGTGTCATCACAACCACTTCGAGCCCGCCGCAGCGCACACCGCCATGCCGTACCAGTTAGTATACAACTACATTATATAAGGTGTAACGGAAAGGGTATATACATCCGAAGGGGGTGAAGACTACATCAGGTACAGACTCTCTATAAAAATTTTGAGCTCAAAATACATAACTAAAAAATTCAAACCAAATCTTTTAATTCAAGTTTTTTGAATTAAAATCATAAACAACATGTCACCGGTCAATGAGGGTCATTGTCATTTTGCGTCCCTTACTAATATGAATATAAATTTTTATCTTCCGCGATCTGTGCACCTCGTACCAAAAAAGTGGATTACTGTAATGTATATACAGTTTCCGTTACACCCTGTATACAGTACAGTACAGTACAGTACAGGTGATGGTGCACAAGCTGTCCCCGACACACGCGTGTCATCACAACCACTTCGAGCCCGCCGCAGCGCACACCGCCATGCCGTACCAGTTAGTATACAACTACATTATATACAGTACAGTACAGTACAGTACAGGTGATGGTGCACAAGCTGTCCCCGACACACGCGTGTCATCACAACCACTTCGAGCCCGCCGCAGCGCACACCGCCATGCCGTACCAGTTAGTATACAACTACATTATATACAGTACAGTACAGTACAGTACAGGTGATGGTGCACAAGCTGTCCCCGACACAGTCATCACAACCACTTCGAGCCCGCCGCAGCGCACACCGCCATGCCGTACCAGTTAGTATACAACTACATTATATACAGTACAGTACAGTACAGGTGATGGTGCACAAGCTGTCCCCGACACACGCGTGTCATCACAACCACTTCGAGCCCGCCGCAGCGCACACCGCCATGCCGTACCAGTTAGTATACAACTACATTATATACAGTACAGTACAGTACAGTACAGTACAGGTGATGGTGCACAAGCTGTCCCCGACACACGCGTGTCATCACAACCACTTCGAGCCCGCCGCAGCGCACACTGCCATGCCGTACCAGTTAGTATACAACTACATTATATACAGTACAGTACAGTACAGTACAGTACAGGTGATGGTGCACAAGCTGTCCCCGACACACGCGTGTCATCACAACCACTTCGAGCCCGCCGCAGCGCACACCGCCATGATACGAAATGCTTCTGATGTAACATCTTCTGGTTGTTAAATAAATAAAATAAAAACGTGTTGTATTATTTGCAGGCACGCGGAGAGCGGGTCGGTGCACGTGTTCGCGCCGCACTACGACTACGTGCCGCCCGACCACATCACGCTCTTCATCACCAACCTGTTAGTATACCACACCATCATCATCATCATCATCACAAGCTATGGAGCAATGTAGATGACTCAGATTTGGATTATTATCAAATTATAATTAAATTGCAATCAGTTTTGATGCTGTTTTTCCATTATTTGAAGAATTCCATACGGAAGGTTTATGTGTATGTCATCCGTCATTCTATACAATTCCTAGAAAATGTATACAATGTCAAAAATCGGCAGGAAATGTGTGCAATAAATTTTATTAAACTACCACACAGACTGGGTTAGGTTAAAACTTTGAACTTGAAGAACGCGGCTTGAGTGTCGCGGCTAGATGCATTTTTTGCAAAATAAAAAGGATCATTTAAGTAAAATTTTATATGTTTCGTAGCACCATTCAGGAATTGTATACGGAGTGGATATGACATAAATGAAACCAAGTAAAGTACTCATAAATATCGTCGTATTGTCGTATCCACCCCGTATAACACCTAGGACTAGGAAATGTATACGTTTCCTAGGAGGTGTTTTAAATAACTTTCGACACATTGTTTTAAACATTTCCTAAAGTTGCTCGTCATTGTATACATTTCATATGAATTGTATAGAATTCCTAGGTTTCATACATACCTTTAATGCAACCTTCCGAACCGGTATTAGAGTATTAGAGTCAGACTTTTCATAAGTGCCTGCGAAGGTCTATTTGAATAAATGATTTTGAATTTTGAATTTTTATTTTGACCCGGTTACTTGTATATATACCCGGGCGAAGCCGGGGCGACACTAGATAAGTTATTTAATACCTAATTTTTGTTTCAGCGGTGGCAGTTCACCTTCGTATATCTACAGATTATTGTCAGAACTCTACGATCCTAAGGACAATCAATTATAAATTATATTATAAGATTAATTATAAATATTTTGTTGAAATAAACATTATTTATAATTTGGGGATTTTATTTTGTATTGTACCTTGAAGTTATGGAATCGTTTTATGTAAAATGATCATGACTTTAGAACGGAGGGTGCATGAAGGTGATATATTCATAAATAAATTAATTATGATTCATAAAATGTCGCCGCATTGACAATATAACGGTAGAATACCGTTATTTTTGTAGGCACTAGCTTTGTGTTGCAAAATAAGACGAAATTAAGTGAAAGTGGCCCTCGCAGTGTTGTGTCATCACGAAAATAGCATCACGCCGTGCCATGGGAGGCGCCCGCCATACTTACACAAAGTATACGCTCAAATTGCAAACAACCTCTTTAGTATCGCCCTCTCGCTTCGCTACTTAGTTAGAAAGAGATAAAAGACTTCCCGAATTAGAGCTAACTTCACACTGCACTGTGTGCGTCATGTTGGCTGCATTATAATAACAATGGGCGGGGCCTAATGTTCATACAGCACTCAAGCGCTTTAATATGTCCGATAGTCTAGACGTGGTATTTAGTACGGGTGTAATTCAGCGCGTTAAGCGCTTGTTGATGTCGAGTAGACGAGTTGTGTAAACTTTTTTTATGAGGCTTACGTATCGGTCGTCCGGACTGGGCGCATAGCGTTACGTTATTATACCGGATTTTATTTCACATTTTCCATCATTTCACTGCGTGAAGAGACAATATTATGTGTTCCATACTTATAAACAGTATTTTGCTGATTAATTTCAATGTGAAGCTGTGCGCCAGTGCGTGACGACTATAACGAGATTACTCAGTCTGATTCACATTAATTATGTGAACGGTGACGAACCATTTTAAGTGCGCGATAACACGCCCTCCCGTTGTTCTCGACTTCCTAGGATATGTTATCATCAGTTTGTACAAAAACTTATATAGTTGCGTGTGTCTTTAATATAAAATCAATACTTGGAATTGTCATTGCCTGTCGCGTTTCTTACGCAATTAACATTCTTAATACGTGTTCTTTATTACTAAATTAATTATCAATCTCTGTTTAATTCAATAACCATCGGTGAACATTAATTAAAAATTAATGAAATAAAAAAATAAGTTCGCGGGTGATTTCAAATTTAATTCTCGGAAGTTCCGCTAGAGCGCGCCGTCGCCATTTTGTGACGTTGCCGCGCTTGCGCGTTCAGTTCGCGCGAGCTTCGCGCCGTTGCATTACGTCCAAAACAATTGTGTGGGCTCCGTGGAAGTCTTGTAAATTTTATAATTTTCTATTAAAAAATTCGTGTTCCGTAGTGTCGCAGTGCGGTGTGCTTGTGATTCTGTGTGATCTGGTAGTGTGTTGGAGGCGATTGTGATCGCCGGTGGCATCGGCGCGGATCGATACGTGGTGATATGGCGCAGCGAGCATGAGTCAAGGCGGGTCACGGAGACCCTACTCCCGCGGGGGCCCGCGCTGGCACCCGCGCTACAAGGACTACTGGGATTACGAGCAGAATTATAGGTTTGTAACACTCTATGGAATAATCGATAGGAAGGAACCATTTCATGCACGCACGCCACGGGTAGGTGACGAAAAAAAAGAGTAGTCTGCGATTTGGAAATCGACACGAATAATTTATTATATCATGCTCTCACGCCTCAGAATCGATATCAAGAGTCCCGGGACCTCCCTCACTTGTTTATTTATTTACACATTTCCGTTAACATAACTTATTCTGTTACTTGAGCAGCTCAAAAAAAAAACAATAGGAATTTTATTCGCCGATTGTTTAGATGTTATACTAACTAATTTCGTAATATTTTACATATAAACCGTTGTATGTCGTAGGCCTTAATCATTTATATAATTAATTTGCATAATTAACCTCTGTAATTAGAGTAAATTAGGCAAAATGATTCCCTTAAAGTCATGAGTCAACAAACCAAATGTTATTTTCCTAAAAATGCCTCTGATTGTGCTTATATACCACTTACATAACATTCTCAAGTTCTCAACACCCACTAGAGTATTCTAGCTATACTTAAGAGGCAGTAGCCTTAATTAATTGTTTATTTACTGCCTTTTACCACACACTTATTAAAATGAGATTATAGTCAAACACAATACTTAAATATATGGGGTGTAAAATGCAGTGTTATCAGCCTTACATAACTCTTGAATTACTTTTTGGCTGGCAAACTTATGCTTTTTTCCACTTTTGGTGTTGCTTGATAAGCCATTCTTAATTGATCGGCAAAGTTAAGTAATCACAGGTGAGGATGGTATCTGGATGGGTGTCCTGATGGTCCCGGCTATCACTTAATTCTAATAGTCGTGAAGCTAGTTGGATACTTCCTAGGCAGGTTGACAACTCCAACAGTAGGTTGACCAGTAGCCTACCTCCACCAGCGGGCACGCGTCGTGGAGTATCTGCCCATTCCCTTTTACTTATGAAAGGAGGTGGGTGCTCAGCAGTGAGGTGCGGGGATTTTTAGGGATCCACAAAGCTTCTGAGGAATCAGCGATAATACTGTTTCTTCAGGAAGACAAGTTCAGAAAATAAATTTAATTGCCTAAATAAATCGAAGGTCCCTATATACATACATACAAAGGGACCATGGTCAATTGGAAATAATTCTAAATAGTTAATTTGATTATGATAGTCCAATAATTTCATAAACTTTAAATACACTACCGACCTTTATTTTACAACCTATGCGTGCGATATAAATACCCACCTACACATAAACTATTCTTTTGATTTTAGGGCTCCACCAAATATGTCGCTGTCTAAAAGGGGTCCGTCGCCAAATAAGTTTGAGAACCGCAGACCTAGAGCGTGTACAATACAAACAAGTCTCGCAATGTTTGATAACAGTACATTTGCACTGCAGTTGTCTGATATGAGAGATACCTACCTATAGGTATAACTAGCATCTGATCCGACTAAGCAGAGCTTGCTTAACCAGATAGCTGATATACCATTTTGTTTACTTCTGAATATTTTTTAAACAAATTCTGGCAACACTCCCATATGTTTGTGTGCAGATTGCTATATTTAATAATTATAATTTCTCATGACTTGTCTCATACCAATCTGTAATCACGAGATAAACTTGAATATAGAAACTGGTAGAGAATATGCTTTTAATCTCATGAACCTCAGGGGCAACCAGTGCCTTGATAATGATGCCATGAAAAGAATTACAGAATGTACTAACATAGGTTAGTGTTGCCAGAATTTGTGTTAAAAAAATATTGAATGCGCCCTGGATGTTTTAGATTCACAAATCAGCCCAGCAGATGGCGCTGCAGTTGATAATATAACCTAGATACCGACTGCAGCGCCATTTGCCGGCTGATTTGTGAATCTAAACCATCCAGGGCACCACCCAAATGCATACAAAAAAAAACATTCAAATCGGTCCAGCCCTTTAGGAGGAGTTCAGTGACATACACACGTACAAGTAGAATTAACTCCCTGGATGGTTTAGATAGGGTAGGGTAGCACCATGCGAACGAAGTTGCGCCAGGCAACTAATAGTAATCTAATAAAGCTGAAGTGTTTTGTTTTGAGCACCCAATCGTTGGACTGATCTTATCAGGACAGTAACCCAATATACCATGGTACAGTGTTCTCGCAGCGCTACGAACCGCCATAAATGGAGAAACATTGCAAAAGCAGTAACCCTAGTGAAGGCAGGCCCCTCTTTCCCACTGGGCACTTTGGGCATAATTACGTTTTAGGGTCGGCAACGCGCGAGTGATACCCCTGGTGTTGCAAGTGTCCATAGGCTACGGTAACGGCTTACCATCAGGCGGGCCGTATACTTTTTTGCCACCTTAGTGGTTTAAAAAAAAAACGTGTCCAATATTTTTTGATAATCTAACTGACGGACTAATTAGATTTTTTTTTACCTAGGAATCCTAGGGGGCCCCATTACTTATATGCCCAGGGCCTCCAATAAGTTAAAGACGGCCCTGAGTAAAGGAGAACATTGACGTTGAAGACCCTCCATGTACACCATCTTTTGCAACCACGACCACTCTGACAAGAGTGCCCGACTGAGAAGAGAGTTTTGTTTAAACGCGCTAATCTCTGGAACTACCAGTCGGATTAGAAAAAATCTTTCACTAATAGGAAGGTACATTATCCCCGAGTATTATAGGCTACTTTTTATCCCGGGAACACGGGTGAAACCGCAGGGGATAGCTAGTACTTGTATAATCTACAGCAAGCTTTACTGTGAATTCATTTCTGTTGTTCTCACCTATGATAATGTGATGCACAAACAAAAGCCCCTATGGAAGTAAAAGGGTGGAAAATTAGTATAGCATGTGTCTCACTCTCTCCTATGCCATATGACAGTGAGCAAAATACAAGCAAGTATCCCAATAAAATACACACAATGCTCAAGCTCGGAGCAAAAAACGGAAACGTCTGGTTAACGTGCTGATAAGCAAATTGTAAAACTAATTAAATTGCTGATATTTTTGTATGGAGACTTCGAGTAGGCAACATGTCTACCTACAGTTAATAGACAAATGACACAAGCATATAAACAAAATCTTGGTTTGAGAGAATATTACCATCCAACAACCCAAAGAATCGAAATTACGGTCATTTTGTTAAGGACACGCTAAGGGAGCGTCCATAAATTACGTGAAGCGGTTTTGGCCATTTTTCGACCCCCCGTCCCCTCTTGGTGAGATGTCGTGAGATTTGGCTCAACTCCCTCACCCTCCCCACTAATCTCACGTGAGATTTTCATATTTTTTATTTGCATTCCACAATATCAATATTAAACCTTAGGTGGTAAATTATGTCTAAATAACATTGTAGACCCTGTCGGCCACAGCAAAAATAACAACATGCAGGATCGAGATCATTTGTATTATTTATTCTCTTATCTTTTTTATTTTTAATTATTTGGAAAAAAAAAGCCAAACAGTCAGATTGTCCAAAAAATATATAAAAAATGTAACCTTGCTGAGTTTCTTGCCGGATTCTTCTCAGTTGAAGGCCGAGTTCCGAACCGGTGGTAACTTCAGTAAATTTGACCTTCATAAGTGCCCTTCTGGGGCCTAAATTGAATAAATGGCTTTGACTTTGACTTTGACTATTTATTATATTTATAACTTATTGTATTATTATTATAATATAGGTATATAGTTTAATATTTTTCAATACCTATGCGTATTTTATGCGTAAATACGTTGGTTGCGTTGGATTTTCCAATTTCAACACATCAACAGTATGTATACTTTTTTTTAACGTAGTCTAGAATCACAGTGAAAATGTCGAACAGTAAAATACTCAGACGGGAGCTACAAAAATTCGAAAGTTAACGCCCAGTATTCTCGCAATTTTACACTGTTTCTTACGGATTCTGCTGAGAGCCCCCCTTCTCCCCTACGTGAGATTGGGTGAGATTCGGCTCGACCCCCACTCCCTTAAACGCCTCACGTAATTTATGGACGCCCCCTAAACATTTAGATGCAGTGATTGCTCTGTTATTAACCAGTTCAAAATCACTTACGAATTAGATTACAAGGTATTACTACTCAGGGATTTTTGGCTTTGACTTTGAGGTAGACAGATAGCCTATGTTACAGTCATAGGATTTTTTTTAGCCTAGGATGTCGAGTGAAACGAAAGCTAGTAGGTACGCTTATTCTGTCCATCACTAAACAACAAATATTGAACCTAAAAGAGTACAGTTTAAACAAAAAGATAAGCGTGGTCGATGAGTCACGCGACTCGTACCCTGTCCCGTATGTATGAGAAATGCTCTTATGGAATTTACGCTGGGTATGGTTTCCTATTAAATTATGCTGGATTTATCCATATACGGCTGACGCTATTTACGTAATATACCTACTGATTAAATGGAATGGAAACATTGTTCGGCAGTGACAGTAAGGTGATCGATAAAGGTCGTCACAAATTATAGCAGCACCGCTTCGACACAGCAACGGCCCGGCCCCACCTCAAAACAATTTAAACCACTAGCAGTCCGCCACCCATGAGGTGGCGGCTCGCGGGTCGCGGGCTGCGCAGCGCCGGTGAAATTGGTGGCGCGGCTTTGGCAAGCATCGGCTTGCAGGCGTCATGCCGTAAGGGAGCAGGCCGCTCGCTAGAAGCGCGTGTTCAGCAGGACTAGTGGCTTGCAGCGTCAAGCGCGCTTGCCGCGAGGCGTCAACTATTTTATCTAGTCGTTGTAAAATTTACTTTACGGATACGATTTAAAGTCCTCAATTGCATGGCAAGGTATTTGCCGAGGCGTATCCGTGCTGATATAGTGAGCTGAGTGGTGACCTGTCCCACAGCGAGCGCTCTAGAGTCCTACGTGCGTTCTCCTTGACGCTGAGTGCAATTATGTTTTTTTCATGTGGTGTAACAATAAAGCGTTATCTATCAAACAAGCGGCCCGCCTGGTAGTAAGCGGTTACGTCGCGGAAGGGTCGGTAACGCATCACTCACGTGTTACCGACCATTCCCCCGCCCTTCCTAATGAGCTCTGTAGTGCTATTCTGTAAAGTTCATTTGCAATATCACTTCTGAATCCGCGATGAGATTAGAGTTTCCTATTCTTAAAATCAGTGAGTTCGACACTAGCGCCATCGAATGATGACGGAAGTGAGATGTACTACGACAGGTGAGTATTTTGACGGTTTTCAGTAGGATTTGGTATTCTGAAACATAATTCAGCGCCAAATCGAGATGCGAGGTGAGTTGCGAGATGACTTTCGAGATGATTTACCTTTTACAGAATAGCATAGCTGGTTCTCTTACTCACGCGCAGGAACACAACATACAGTTATTTGTCTGCGGTATTCTGTAAGGTGGAGGTACTTCCACAGTCGACCTGCTCGCCAAGCAAAATACCGCTATGCTCTACCTCTCTTAAATAGCGTTTATGCCCGCCTGATGGTAAGCGGTTACCGTGATCTCTAGACGCTTTCAACACAACTCTAGTTAAAGATACTTAAGCCATAAAAGTTGCTAAAACAAAATGGTCATCTCAGCAATCGGCGGAGATATCTAAGTATAGTACTGTTTGTTGTTTTCTTCATACCGCGTCATTGGATACCAACAAGATAGCTATAGCCCATCTGATCTGATCATGGTGATGGTACAGGTCCTTCTTATCGTTGACATTCCATACCAACAATGTCAAAAATCATGACAAAATAATAAAAGCTTACCTGTTACGAAGAAATCCTCTAAAATCATAATGCCAGCGAAGGGAAGTGTAAAAAAAAGGTACGGAGCGAGCGGTGCGCCCGCGCAGGGCAGGTAGCGACCTTCGGGTTCAACGCCCGCGACGCCCTAAAATACACGCGGATATGGGACGCATGCGCAGTCGTAGGGGGGCTTTTTTCTGCAATACTTGTTCTCGTTGGAAAGAACTTGCGAGAGCAGTACAAGTGATTTCAATAGTCATATACTGAAACGTTCCTTAGGACATGTGTAGTCATTTGTCTGTTCGAATGTATGCGATAAGCGCTAAGGCCCGGTTTCAATAAATTACGGACCGGTATCGGTTAAGATTTATTAAAATGAAGACTCTTATATCTTTACTAATAATAAAGCAAAGACCTCAAAGCTTTGCATAGCAGACCCTCCCATATGGAAGTAGCTATCACAGGTAAAATTAGGTTACGAAATGATCTATATGCCCAGTTTGGCAATAAAAAAACCTACCATTGGTAAGCAAAATGATTAGTTTTTGTTTATTGAAACCGGGCATAAGTCAATTATGTAAGAAGTAGGGTCTCAGGTTTGATTAATAAGCGTTGAAAAAATTCTGGATGGAGCGTCGTTTTATCCGAAATTGAAGCCAGCAAAGTATTCCGGGTATTGTAAATAAAAGCCTAAAACACACATGTACTAGACTACCAATGACGGGCCAGTTGGGATTCCATCTATCACGCCGCAGATCGTTGGTTCGATCCCGACCTAGGACATGCATTTGTGTGCATAAACACGTGTGCATGTCCTTAGTCTGGGTGTTATTGTGTATATTAAGTATGTATTTACAAACAAAAAGTATTATATGTTAGTATATCAGTTATCTGATATCCATAGTACAAGCTCTGCTTGCTCCCAGGATATTTATTATGAAATCACGTTTATTTTGATCTGCTGAGTTTATTAACAGCTCTTCTCAGCAAATGCAACCTTCCGAACCTGCAATAGAGTTCGACAATTCATAAGAGTCTGCGAAGGTCTATTTAACCTATGAGGCTATGACGCATTCGTACCTATGGCCCTTTCCACACGCGACGATTTCCGTTTCCGTACACTACCGTGACGGTTCACTGTACGTAATGAACCAAGCACGTGGTGTGACATTTCCATCAGGTCATTGTCACTATCGTAGGGTGAAAATAAAAAATAAAAACCGGCCAAGTCTGAGTGTGACTCACGCACCGCAGGTTCCGTCTGACTTTCCGTACATTCCTTGATTTGGGATTGAACTCGCAGACATAAATCTAAATAGATAACGCAAGTCCCTCCACCAGTATGAAAATGTGTCACTTTATTAAACCTACCATAATGTCACAAGATCGCTTTTAGGATGGCATTAGAGCTGTAACGTGAAGGAGTTTTCTTCCGCGGACGCTCGGACTGTGGAATGAGCTCCCCGCCGTGGTTTTCCCAATTGAGTACATCATGGGGTTCTTCAAAAATGGTGTGAAGAGATTTCTGCAAGGTCGGCAACGCGCGAGTGATACCCCTGGTGTTGCATGCGTCCATAGGCTACGGTAACTGCTTACCATCAAGCGGGATATGCTTGTTTGCAACCGTAGTGGTATAAAAACAAAATGCGAAGCCTAAACGACGGTAAAAAAAATACGAATTTTTGCAATCACACGTTTCGGTGCCTCTGTAGCCGAGGGCCCCGTATCTTTGATACGGCTGTTACAGGGCGGTAGCTACACCCTGCTATCACCTCGCTATGTTTTCCTTCACCGAAAGGATCTTTTTGTAGGATTCGAAACCGGGACCTTCGTCTCGGCTTCCGACGTCACTACCACTGAGCTAGGATCATCGCTCTTAATTTTTTTTTGTGTTTTCTCGTTTCAATTCAAAGTAAATACTTGGTTTCGCACAAACAACGTACGAAAAATACTAATAATGCCCGAACTACCGTTGGTGCGTGATCTCCATTCGATAACTCGTTTCGATACACTGATCTTGTTAAATAAAATCGGCAAGAAACTCGAAAGAAATGGGAGCAACTCCTACCTTGTGTTTTGCTTAAGGATGGCCGCCATTTTGAATATTTAACGAGTTTTTTGTTTTCTCAGGAAAATCATTACTATTTCTTTTAATTATTTATTTATTTATATTTATTTATATAATTAAGGGATACTAACAGCTTTGTGAAATACAATTATTCTTTTTATGAAATAAAAAATATGTTTTAAGCCACTAATAAGTTTCCGCAATTGGTAATTAGTTCTTATACAATGGCGGACGGCCTGTTTAGTTGATTAACAATATTTATTATAATAGTTACAATTCGAGTAAAGAAATAGAATTTCTTATAAACGGTTTTAACAAATAAAAACAAAATGAATAGACAAATATACAATAGACAATATAATTGCGAATGTGAGTTTGTTTGTTACGCTTTCACACCTTAACTACTCAACTGATCGCTATGAAATTTGTCATTCAGATAGCCTATGGTATGGAGAAGGACATAGGCTACTTTTTATCCCGGGAACACGGGTGAAACCGCGGGGGACAGGTAGTTTACCAATAATATCAAACTGATATCATAAATGCCAAAGTTTGTGAGGGCTGAACATATTTGAATGAAATTTGGCAAAAAGCTTTTATTCGGCGAAACAAACATTTATAAGGCGATGATAGCTCAGTGGTAGTGACGTCGGATACCGAGATGAAGGTCCCGGGTTCGAATCCTACAATGAGCTTGAGCTTTCGGTGAAGGAAAAACATCGTGAGGAAACCATAGCACGGTGGTAGGGTACTTTGTAGTACCCGTCTGGCTGGCTACCACCCTCAAGTTGAAAATCTGTCGCCAAGCACCTTTCAGTGTGTTCCGATAGCTGCACTTGCCAGTTCCTTCTAGGCTTTATGTGCTTACCACCTTCGGCCGCATCATCACTTACCATGGTGAGATTGCGGTCAAACACAGGCCTATATACAGTTAAAAAAAAAAAAACAATAGGACTCTGTAAAGCCGGTGCAACCGCTGGGCGACAATCTAGTCTGTGATAAAGTTGACATACAAATCGTCCTCTGACATTGAAAACTACACTTCTTTAGTATTTCTTGCGTTTTAATGTTGTTTTTAATGTAACGTTGTAATCTTTTTTATTTTTAATTATTTGGAAAAAAAAAGCCAAACATAGTCAGATTGTCCAAAAAATATATAAAAAATGTAACCTTGCTGAGTTTCTTGCCGGATTCTTCTCAGTTGAAGGCCGAGTTCCGAACCGGTGGTAACTTCAGTAAATTTGACCTTCATAAGTGCCCTTCTGGGGCCTAAATTGAATAAATGGCTTTGACTTTGACTTTGACTTTGAATGTATTTATGGCCGGTCAGGTAAAAATACAGAAAAAAGGGTAAATTGTCAATGGATCGGCCTTTCACGCCCTGAGACGGTACCGTATCTTTTCCTTTTGGTTTTAATTATGCTGAAATAAAAGATTTATGCGACCCAACCTCGCAGAGTACCGTTACTTGTGAAATGGGGTCTGTCGAAACAAAAAAGAACTGCATTGAGTCCACAAATTTCCATCTCAAAGGTTTGTAAAGTGCCTCCGAGATGTAAAACGCTGTTAAATGCCGTAGCTTTTAGGGTTCAAAATCGTATATTTAATGTTCTTAGGGATTTAAGTGTCCGGCGTAATTAAAGAAGATTAGACGTAAGGTACTTTTCACAACACTCGCTCGTAAAGTGGCTCTTATTGCACCAATTTTAGTATCATAAGACAGCTTATTACGAACTAGTGCTTTTTACTTTACATTACCGCACTAGTGTTTTGACACCATCGCTGTCAAAAAAAAAACCTGCACGCCATATTTGTTAAGGTTCTCACTGTGTGGTTGATGATTATCAAAAAAGGCGAGTTGCTGAACTAAAGAGACAAACGTGATATTTCAAAAAGTCATTAAAAGTTCTGCTATTCATCGATAGATGGCAAAACTAAAAAGTATCACCGCTGTGCCGGTCGGAGTGGGGGGTGTTAGGTTTTTTCGTTACGGAATTTCTGGATTCGGTCTCCACGCTCAAGGCCCGCGATAGAAGCTATGCAATAGTTTAAAATCTACTGAAAAAATTATAAGTGTGTTGAAAAACGTCGTATGAACCGCGTGTGATTGATCATTACACTCTTGGCTTCCTTATTGCCTCGTCTGTAATTACCAACTTTGCATACATGTATCACAAAGTACTATTATTTATATATTTATTTATTTATTGATATTGTAGGGTCATTTATAACCTGCCGTGTAAAAATTATCCACCAAAAACATTTTTATGTAAAATGTTGCCAAGACATATGGCTCGAACTATCAAAAAGTTATCAGGGGGCCTACCACAACACAAGCTCTTAAAACAAGGTTAAAATAACTTTATTTGTCTTTTGTCTCGTTTTGACGCCGGATGTCAAAGAAAGACAAAAGTCAAATAAGGTTATAATAATATTGTTTTAAGAGCTTGTGGTTCGCCCTCAGATCTCATGTACAGCCAAGCTTATAACTCTACTTGCCCTTACTCTACAAGCCCTAACTTCACAAACTCGAAAGTCCCGGGACTCGAGACAGCTAAAATTATGAAGTCTTCGAGATACGCGACGTCCCGGGACCCAAATCCTATCAGTGAGTCAGTGACGAAATCGGGGTTTTTTAAATATCAATAAAATTCTAAAGTATAAGAGCTATGTTATTGAAACTTAATATGTTTAATAAGTTCACTATTGACATCATGTCCCGAGAATTTTGTTTATCTGGTATAATCCAAACCCAAGTTGTGACGGTTAAAAAAAACGACGAAGCACTTCGAGAAAATGTAGGTAGTGCCCTTGCGCTTCGCTTGGCTGTCTTGGCGGGGGGCACTCCCGTGTCCCCAGATAATAAATACCCTGTGACATTGTGTAAATAACACCCAGACTATAGTATAGTCGAACCTAAGACCTGCCGGGCTATTGCGTATCTTTGGTTGTAATCGTAACGAACACCATTAATTATTTCATCCAATGACGCGCACGCGATATGAAGCGACGATGACCATTCGCGGGCCCTGATTGGATGAAATTAATTAATGGTGTTCGTTACGATTACCACCAAAGTTACGCGGTAGAGCGCCTGCTTCGTTATAGGTGGAATCTTAACAACAAGCCAACTGGCCCGTCACGTAGTTACAAGACAGTAAGCGACTTGAATGCAGTAGCGGCTGTCGCAAGTCGTGTCGTTGAATTGAACACATAACAATGCTATTTCCATTATCAACTTCAATACTCACTCTATAAGGTTCATAATACAGTGGAGCTGTTAGTTCCGTCTCACTCGCAAGTCATGCCCCTCCGCACGGCGCGCGCTAACATGGCGGCAGCTGCCGACCAATCCTGCGCTTTGAATGTATCTTCTGCGCAGGTACATCGGTAAGCCATATTAGTTGGGTACTACTGTAACCGTGTATAGGCCTGCGTTTGACAGCAATCTCACCATGGTAAGTAATGATGTGGCCGAATGTGGTAAGCACACAAAGCCTAGAAGGAACTAGCTCTGAACTGACCGATAGCTGCTGGGCGACAGATTTTCAATGGTGGTCTTACAAAGTACTCTATCACCGTGCTATGATTTCCTCACGATGTTTTCCTTCACCGAAAGCTCAAGTTTATTGTAGGAACCGAACCAGGGACCTTCGTCTCGGCATCCGACGTTACCACTGAGCTATTGGCCAGATTTTGTTGTTTGCAATTAAACTAATTTTAATCTCATTATGTCACTTTCTAATAAAGAACATAAGAAAAGGATGTAAGAAATTTAGTCCTGTCAAATTAGTCCAATGCTTGTTTTCAATATAAACTTAGTCGCCATCTATCGCGGTTACGTCTAAATACCTGCAAATAAAGACGGCAAAGACAGCTTTAAATATGTTCTATCCTTTTTCAATAATGTTTGTAAGAAAGAGATGTGATGTGACTAAAATTAGTTTAGTGAAGAATCGGCACTAATATCGCCTTATTTAATGAATCTAGGCTATTATAAATCTTTTCAGAATTTCTTTCGCAACACAATTCGCCGACATAACATTAAATTTCAAAACGCGCGTTTAAATAATTCCTTTCACAAAAAAGCCGAAAAAAAAAACATTCACCGAAATGTTTCCTACTTTATAACTTGACGGTTAAAGAACATATTGCCTTGAATGGCGGCGGGTCACCTGCGTAGGTTTGGGCACAAAAACTTGAGGCAAAAAGTTCTCCCCTACAAAGACTTCTGTACCTGACCGCCTGACAAAAAGTTCGGGTTGCTATGCGACCCCTAGCAATGTGAGCTTTTGTGGAGCCAGCCTCTTTGAAATATGATTTTCTTGAATAAGTTTCAAAGAATCTGTTAAAAAAAAGATTTCAGAGAAGTGGGAATGACGTTTCATTTGATCTTTCGAAATTTCACCTCTTATGTAAGAATGATGCCTGACTCTAGCATGAAAGAAAAATATTGTAATAAATCTGTGTATAAAATAGGGAATTGTTAAAACCGCTGCGAAAGCTAGCACTTGTACCAAAACATGAAAATAAATGAGCATTGGACGATGTGCGCTCGTTATTCCTAACAATAATTTTTAACACGTCTGCAAAAAAAGCGAGGACGTGGCTTTAAGTTTAGTTATTGGTAATGAAGTTAAATCCACCAAAGATGTGTAGCGAAGAATATGGTTTAAGCTGACCAATAGGACCACTTAAGAGGACTCAATTCGTCATACTTTTCATACAAAACCTCTGTACTTATTATGGCGTTGTTAAACATTTTTCGTTAGATGTTTTGAACAAATTAGTATCTTGTGCACTATATCTAGCCTTGTATCTTGGCGTAATTTAAAAAAAGTGTGTAACAAATTCAGTCAAAGCCTCCGAAAAACAGCGTTTTTGCCTGTACTTTGGCCATATCTAATGTACCAATAAATTGTAAAAGTAAAGAAAACATTTAGATACCAGGCTTGCAAATGTATTGGAGATTCTAAATAACTAACTTTTTTTTCACAAACTTGTAAGATTTTTTCACAAGAAGTATACTCCTGGAACAAGTTTTATGAATGCGAAATCATGAATGACGACCTAGCGAAGCGGGCGCGATTGATCAGCGAAATTTACCGACTGATAATCGACGGCTCTGATGCTGTCTCTCTTTTTTCGCAGTCAAACATTACGTTGGATGAAACAACAAGCTTTTAGACTATGCTTGCGTCGAAGTTGCGCCGGCCACAGAGGGCCGCCTTAATTCACGACATAGCTCTAATGTAAGCTACCCTATTGACGGGTTGAAACATCCCTCGCTACGCATCTCTGCTGGATACTCACTCAGCCTAAAAGTAGTATATGTACTTCTTGTGCGTGGTGGTTTGGAAGTGAAAAGGTAACAGACAAACCTTACAGACTTACTTTCGCATTTATAATATTAGTATGGATTCCACCATTAACCCAAGCAAGGAATTATGAAAGGATTGAATTACACAAAATGTTTCCTGCGTCAGGGAAACCTCTTATGTGGAAACAAAAGCAGGGTAGGAAATATGTCGGAAAACTTTCGACATTTCCACATAAACGAAGCATACTGTAGGGTTTCAAAACGTGGCCCGTAATTGTCCCAACTCTTCAGTTCTTACAATGGACTATGTATGGATTTTTGCAGCATTTTGCACAACTGACAAGTTTTCAGTAGGTAATATGATGAAGAGATCTTTTTTTATATCACTTTTGTGGCAAACAAGCATTCGACCAGTCTGATGTTAAGCGTTTCCGTAGCCTATAGACACTTGCAACACCAGAGGTACTGGTACAGGTTTCTGTACACCCTTGAGAAAACAATTTGTCGACCGTTCAATATCTGACGCACTACAAAGTCGAAATACATAGGAGTGGATTTCCAAAATCAAGTTTATCTCTTCATTTATCCGCCAGATCAGGTTCAGCTAAATTTCTTGAAGAATTAATTTAGTCTTTTGTTGCAGCGTAAAAGGTCATTTGATTAAGTGCGGAATTGAACGCCCGAACACCATAATCTCACATATCCGTGGAATAATTGCAAAAATTCGCACCAAACCTTGCATACAGCCTTCATTGTCCGTATTATCACTCAGCACACAAACGCCGCCGTACGCCGTACGAAAATATCATTGCCAACGAGGAAGAACATTTCGATTGCTGATATCGACGGCTTTGAGTTTCTGCCTTCCTGGAAACGAGGTTTCAATGCTTATTTACTTACGTAGCAAATGCTGCTCGGTTGGTAGTGGCAAAGACGTCAGTCACCGCGTAAACTGGTTTGAAGAATACAATGGTTGTGCTTACAGTAGAGTAAAAAAGTCATAGCTTTTAAGGTTACGGTCCCTAATTCTGTTGTTTCCAACTAAACTAATTTTAATCTCACTATGTCTCTTTCTAACAAAGAACATAAGAAAAGGATGTAAGAAATTTAGTCCCGTCGAATTAGTCCAATGCTTGTTTTCAATATAAATCGCCATCTATCGCGGTTACGTCTAAATACCCGCAAATGAAGACGGCAAAGACTAATTTGACAGGTTTAAATATGTTCTATCCTTTTTCAATAATGTGTGTAAGAAAGAGATGTGATGTGACTAAAATTAGTTTAGTGCGATTTACAACAGAATCGGCACCACTATCAACTTTTGTTGACCGAGCACAGGGCCAAGTTATCTACTATGGCCTGATTGTTGTCTAGGAAGGTATTTTGGCTAATATTGGTGCTAATTTGAAAATCTTCGATCCAAAGACTGGTGAGACAAGAATTTATTCCACCAGCCCTAGTAACGTGAAGGGAAAGGCATCTAAAGGCAACTCAGACTCTAATGTGGACATACAAATTCTTTACGTAATTCACAACACGACTCAATGTATCGCTCGTCATAATGGCGGAAGCGGCACGCGCAAGGTCGTGCCGGACTCGTTGCAAGTATGTACGTACTGGTTGGTGCTACTGATATATTCTTTAATACATGAATATATTATGTATTGTCTGCTACGTTGTTGTCGTTTCTTAACTTGGGAGTCGCAATTACTCAGGAAATAAGACCAGCAATGAAACCAGTACGAGTGGGTAACAAAATTGGAAATTCTCAAGTGTTCTACCAGAACATTTCTCTGCTTTGTAGATGTTTTGATAAGATAATCTTAATTTAATTTTAAACCCTCATTAAGCATAAATTTTCCTACTTGGCAACATCGGTCAGGCATATCTGTGCCTCAACATCTGTTACAAGGCCGCACGCATATTGTAGCACTGTCGGTCGCTGCAAATTGTGTCATATTATCGCACCAACTCATTAACTAACCTTTTTTGAAAAAAATTGTAGATGGACCGGTTGGGTCCATCTTTTGTCGTTGGGAGACTTGTGCAAGCTCCGGGACTATTGCTGCCAAAGGCTTCTCAAAAGATTTGAACTAGAAAGTTCTTCATCAACTGTTTAATATTGATGTCATTGCGCCATTGGTGGCGGAATAACCTACGTCACTGCATTAATCTAAATTCTGGTGAAGTTCTCTAATTTAAGCTACATGTAAAGGTTAGGAAATTTGGACCTAGTTTGCCTTTTACCGATCCAATCTAGAAAACTGTATATCACGTATAGATTGTTGAGATTCCTTTGTTATTTACCATCTATTCTGGTAACCATACTTTCCGTGCTTCGGAAGGCACGTAAAGCCGTTGGTCCCGGTTATCACTTAATTGTGATAGTCGTTAAGCTAGTTGGATGCCTCCTAGGCGGCTTGAAAAATTCCAACAGTAGGTTGACCACTAGCCTACCTCCACCTATCCGCAGTGGGCACGCGTGGTGGAGTATTGACCATTCCCTTTCACCTTCATTTGTGAAAGGAGGCCTGTGCTCAGCAGTGGGACATTATAAGCTGATGATGATGATGATGATGATTCTGGTAACAGTATCAAAAATAATGAACCTAATTTTATCCGAAGTAAATTCTGCATCAATGCTCCTTGCACTGCACTCACTTTTTTGTATAGGGTTGTGTTTGGTCACAGTTTCTAAATGATGGTCATAGCAGCTCTGATAATGCACTGATATGTGCTTGGCAAAAGATTTTCAACATGAGAGTGATCGCCAGGAAAGTGCTACAAAGTACACATGTGGTTTCCTCACGATGTTTTCCTTTACCAAAAGAATACCACTGAGACGTCTTTAAATCACTTCATTCAAACTAACTGCCCGAACCAACGGGACCTCAGTTGGAACTTTCCAAAACTCAAACAATACATACCCGCTAATCTTTTAGACAATACCACTTTTGTCTCACCCACCAGGCCACCACCATACAATGTGGTGTCTGCGACAATACCACCAGATATCGGTGCCGGGTAAGTGTTACAAGGTCCCACGCACGTTGTCGCTTTCGCGGTTACGCCGGCAGCTCCTCAGGGTCGTAGCGTGGTGAGCTGATTATATCACGTTTTTAGGCAGAAAAAAGAAACATTTGAATATATATCTCCATCTAATTATCTCCTAAGATACATGCATTTAGGATTCAAAGCGTGGATGAATTTAGTCCTGTCCTGTGCCTAATCTATTCGCTCCAACTGCAATTACAATCACCTGTTTAGTTCAAGCTAGTTGGAACTGTTTCTCTAATGATGTGTTCAAAAGATTTTGGGTTTTATACTGATGATACACAGCTTCATATCCGATCATATTTCATAACCCTATCAAGAATCGCCTCAACTTGCAGTCCTTAGTCCAAACAAATAATTGTAAGAACCTTCACCGAATTCGCGATGCGGAACCGGTGACCGTGATTCTGCTGAACACTTGTCTCCTCGTAGCAGATGAAGGTAACTAGGTCGAGTGTTTTTCAGCTTTGAAAGAGACTGCAAATTCGGAATGTTTGCAACTTGTCCATCAATTGATGAATAGGATCAAAATATGCTGCATAAGCGATGTCGACAACGTACGGGTGGAAATTGTACCGTTAGTAGTAATGAATTTATTTTCTTTTGGCTCGCCCATTGCCCCGTGCCTAACTAGAACAAACTCTCGGATAATGGACCTATACTCTATGAAGGTAACCCTTCGCTCCCTAAATCTGTAGAGCTCCCAGTACCAGTCTTTCAAATCTATCAAGAAATTACCAAAGGTCCACCAACGGTATTAACCTAATTATTAGGTAAGTGTTTAGCTAGATCTTACTATATCAAAAAGTGACGGCATCGTCAAGCCTTAACTGATACAGCTACACAATATTTCATAACTTTTGGCACACTTCGAATAATCTTCTAGCCATATCTTTTCTGGATTCTTAGCGTAACCGAAATAAAGTTCAATATCAATTGCGTCTGCTCTAAACTTTGTCATGTGGGAGAATGAGTAATCATCAAGAGTTGTGGGGGCCTTTGTTGAGGTTCGTAGGCCGTTAAAATAAATGGGCACGTCATTACTATACTTTTGTTCATGATGGGGTTATGAAATTAGCACTATGTGGGCTCAGTAACTGTTTTTAAAAATGAGGTCAAGTGCGGGAGTTTCGCTTATTAATTTTTTGTCGGCTGTCACTTTCATAGATGACACTGTTTCGCATTATATCTCATCCGCTTGATAATGCCGTTGGAGTTGGACTTTTCTGCTGTGATGAGGGAACGCATCCTTTTGGAAAATTTTGCGTTGCTCTAGTAACAGCATAGGTGCTCCAAACTAGGTTTTGATTAGTTACTCTTCTGTCTTGATCTCAAAGAATCAAGGATTTTCAAATAATATATGGATTATTAAAGTAAAAACAACGCAACCCACAATATCGCTCGCATTCGGATGCTGCTGAATATATCAGCGCGAGTGAGATAGAAACCGTCGAATCGTCGACAGTCGTATCGAGATGATCGCCAACCGGCCGAAAGTACCAGGCGATCATAACACGAGGGGCGGCTATATTATACACTTATCAGCTGTATGTTCAGTTTACAAACAAGGCGTGACGTCACCGCGCAGGCGCGGTCGCTCGTAACCACACACGTGCCGGCCGCACACACGTGCGCGTGTGTGTGACGGGTAGGGGGGATTGTTGCTATACAAGACTTGTATTTTATACTTTCCTGGTGAATTAAATTGATGTTTTTTTTTTCAAACCAGTCTTTATTGTTCTATTCTGTGTTCTTGGTGTTTTGAGGAAGTAGGCAATTTGGTGTTTGACCTTTGAATTAATTAATGCGATGTTCTTCCCGAATAGTATGTGCGTCAAATTATGCAAAAAATACAGTAAAATTGCTTTTTTTATCGTATATTTAAAGTCTGTTTTGTCCGGTTTTTACTAATTAGTAATTTATGTACAGCTATAAATAACCAGACCTAGTTAGTGAATGATATTTACTGACTCTGTGGGCAGGTCTGCGTGGAAAATTTTGGGAAGCTAAGTTCTGCTTGGAAAATTTAAGACATGGACTCAAGAAATGCTGGCTATATTTACTCTAATACTAACTCTATAAACTGATTTCTTAAAATGCTTATTCCATATATTATTCTAAATTCTAACCTCTTCGTCGAAGTTCCAATCCAAAGTCATCGTGAACTCATCAAACCTAAGTTATATTCCGTACACGTTCAGCCTTTACTTCGCAGACGATTTGTTGCGAAAAAAAAGAAACAAACAGATTTTATATTCCGCGACGAAAACAAATGCGAAAACAGAAAACCTTCGATACATTGCCTCCAGATACATCTGTCTCGCTCACACCTACCTACCACCAATAGCGCGAAAAAGATAGACAACACGCCTTGTTTGTGAAACTGCTTGTCTTTGCCATGGCAATATGAATTTAATTTCCTAAACTGTAAAGTTGATTTTCGACTAGTGAGAACGAACAAAGTAGTGTTATAAAAATAAATAATGAAATGACCTATTATACCAAAACCGTTGACAATAAATATAGAATTCTGTCGTCTACTGAAAAGAGTTTGAATTGCCACGACGGTGATTCACATGCAGTTTGAATTTCATGATGAATAGCGTGCCATTCAACGTATACGATTTGCAACCTTACGCAGATAATAATATAGTTCAAAGTTTATTGCTTATAAGAGGACGTCTCCCCAAAACGGCAGGGTTCGACGACCCTTCTCCCCTGTCCCTTTCAAAACATTCTATAGCTCTTAAGACCTTAAATCTAAAGTCACTGCTCCATTGGAGTCTGTGGGAACTAAACAAATCATTAAAATGTATGGAAGCGAACTTTTTAGACGAATATATTTTTCAGACGAAGTAAATGATGGGATTTGGAACCACAGTCCACAATCGACTTTCAAGAGTCCTGTAGATGGATACCATCGAACAAATAACCCAAAGAAGTTAATTTTGTTTGATAACGAGACCACCGACAATGCGCTTTGATTGGCTAAGATAAGGACACACGCGCTCTGATTGGCTAAGATAAGGACACACGCGCTCTCATTGGCTAAGTCAAGAACACACTAAACATTTAGATGCAGTCATTGGTCGGTAGTGTTTTAGCAGTACAAAAGTACTCTCTAAATAGGTGCGGTTTTTTTTTTTGATGTCAGAACTCAAAATCCTTCCCCGACTTCGCTCAACAACACCGTAGTATAATCGCAATCAGATAAATAGGAATTGATAAGGTACGAACAAACATTTTTTACATGTTTCTATTAAAATAAACGCATTCTGCGTGCGTCTGTGCTAGTTAATTAAGGTTCAAATTATTAAAAAAAATTGACCTTCGCAGGCACTTATGAATAGTCTGATTCTAATACTCTAATGCCGGTTGCGAAGGTTGCATATGCTGCGAAGATCCACCATTAACATCAGCAATTAATCTTTATAAAACATGCCTAGATTCATAACATATTTCAATGCTATTCGCATTTAAAAATCCAAAATGGTCTCCGCCTGTCTTAAGTTAAATTAAACTGAAGACTGTACAAATTATTGAACCACTTGAGTAAGTCCATCCCATACCTATTTGGTGCGTCCATCAAGTCTGAGAGATTCCGTGTCACCGCTAGGAAGTAAGATACAAGACAATTGTCTCGTTCAAACAATGACATTGCTAAATAAAGCGATTACTGATTGTTACAGTGGCTCCTTGGAGGTAGAACTAATCTTGCCTGTTGATCCACAGCTTTTGCTAAATGTTTTTTGACAGGAAACATGAATTTGTCAATTAACTTATTAACTATTTCCTGAAAGAGAATCATCAATTTAAGGACCCAAAAATCAATGTAGCTAAAACCTGTTAATATGATGAGGCTCTCTTGTGATATCCTGGGTTAATCTTTTCAAATAATAACCCTAAGTTACATAACCCGATGGTAAATAATTTTAATTCAGCTTTGGGTTATGTAACTTCGGGTTATATGGTTAAAATTTTGAAGGTTGACGCAATTGGGACATCATGTGAACGTGTGTTTGTTTGTTACCTCTTGTCGACTCAACGTTGCAACCAATCGTGGTAAAATTAGGCACAAAGGTAGATCATAACCCGGAGTCACATATAGAATACTTTTTATCCCGGGAAAAGATTAAATCCCTCGGGTACACGGGACGAAATTTGTTACTGATAATGTATACTGCTGCTTTTTGAAAAACTTCGAAAACGTTAGTACTTCAAAAGATCTCATTATTCTGATCTATAAACAACTGTATTACCAAAAATATACATCATCAATATACGCAGACTATGATAGAAAAAAGTCCCTATCAGCAACTAGCCAGTGATTTTAAACAGCAAGGACCAATCACTGCATCTAATTTAGTGTGTCCTTGACTTAGCCAATCATTGCGCATGTGCTCGTGACTCAGCCAGTCAGAGAGCATTGTCGGTGGTGATTGGTTAACTGCTAGATGACTATGATGGACACATGGAATTTACTTGCGACGCTGTTTCTAGACTTGCGACCGTAGAGCGATGATCTTAGAACCCAAAATTAAACATTTCCCGAAGGTTTATTAAGAATCTTTCAACCTCGTCACTACTCTTTAAAAGATTGGCTAACCGGTTCATCGCAATTTGAAAAAATCTGTGAATAACTTAATACCCACTGTAGCACCTCATGTTGATAATCCGTCGCCAAGCACCTATCGGTGTGTTCCGACAGCTGCATTTGAGAGCCAGTTCCTTCTAGGCTTTGTGTGTGCACCACCTTCGGCCGCATCACCACTGACCAGGATTGTGGAAATACAGGCCAATATTCATAGTAAAAAAAAAAATTGGTAGCAACTAGCAAGGTGCTACAAACCGCATTGGAAAGTATCGCGTGGGAGCACCACCAGATGGTCGATTACCTGCGAAGGGAAGCGAATGCGGGCGGAAGTCCGCTAGTGGCATCTGACGAGGCGCTAGGTAGCTGTTTGTTGAAGGGCTGTTTTTTACTTAGAAATTGTATTCTTGAAATATTTTCTGATTTTGAACTACTCTACAGAACCGAGCTATGGTTTGGTCACAATAATCCTACCTCCCTAACTAATATTATAAATGCGAAAGTGAGTTTGTTTGCTTAATACGCCTTCACGCCTCAACTACTCAACGGATCATTATGAAATTTGGCATGCAGATAGCCTATGGTATGGAGAAGGACATTTACTTTTTATCCCGGGAACGCGGGTGAAACCGCATTCGAACTAACGACCTTTGCACGGCATTCTACGTCACTGACGAGCTGGCGCGGGCGCGGATATGCGACTTTATTTCTGTGCGTTTTGTTTCTACGTTTGAATAGAATAGAAAGACGCGCGTGGCATGTCCGCACCCGCACTAGCTTCTATATGGCTTCGGCCAATCTGAGCGCATGTGTCCTTGACTTAGCCAATCAGAGTGCATTGTCGGTTGTAATTAAAATGAGCGTCATTAGGCGTCTTAGGGTTAAGAGCACTCAATTCGTCATACTTTTCATACAAAACCTCTGTACTTATTATGGCGTTGTTAAACATTTTTTGATGTTTTGAACAAATTAGTATCTTGTGCACTATATCTAGCCGTGTATCTAGGCGTAATTTAAAAAAAGTGTGAAACAAATTCAGTCAAAGCCTCCGAAAAACAGCGTTTTTGCACAAATTTTACTTGAACTTTGGCCATATCTAATGTACCTATAAATTGTAAAAGTAAAGAAAACATTTAGATACCAGGCTTGCAAATGTATTGGAGATTCTAAATAACTAACTTATTTTTCACAAACTAGAAGATGAAGAAGATTTTTTCACAAGAAGTATACTCCTGGAACAAGTTTTATGATATGCGAAATCATGAATGACGACCTAGCGAAGCGGCCGCGAGTGATCAGCGGAATTTACCAACTGATAACCGACGGCTCTGATGCTGTCTCTCTTTTTTCGCAGTCAAACATTACGTTGGATGAAACAACAAGCTTTTAGACTATGCTTGCGTTGAAGTTGCGCCGGCCACAGAGGGCCGCCTTAATTGTTAGATTTTTGCTACCAGTAGTTCAATAGATATCTTTGATTGCGTTCCGCACGGAAAAAACTGAGACAAACACACATGCAATGCCAATAAAGAATTACCAGATAAAGCTTCATTTTGGCACCTACAAGCAACTAAATTGATGTTTCGAATCACGCGTGCCGAAACCCACAGCCCACTTCCCACCAACTCTACAGTCACTGGTCGTTGCGTCATCGTTCTAATGGCATACTGACTCCGTTGCTATCGCCTTCTAATGTAGACCTTGAGGTTTGTGTGGCAAGGTCGATAATTGCCCGCGGTTAGTACAAGGCTGGGACCATGGCCCTAGAGTTGGAGGTCACCTCCCTTTGTTGTCCGGTACATTATATTGACCTGTGTTTTATAATCGTAAAATTACGGAGTTTTCCTCCAATAGTAATCTGGAGAATCGGACGGCTTGACGGGCCAGTTGGTGTGGTTATTACGGCGTAGGTCGTGGGCAGTGTTGCCAGACGTCCCGATTTTGGCGGGACGTCCCGATTTTTAGCCCAAAATTAAATGTCCCGCGTGGGACAGTCCCAGTCCCGCTTTTCAGAGATGACTCGAGCAACGGTAAAATCATCGTTGGATGTAGAAATGGGAAATTGTAAAGGCACCACTGCACATAAATTGCATAGATTTTTTTTATCGACATCAAAAGGCACTAAAAAGTACGAAATAACTCTATGTGAAGTCAGCGAAATATTTTCAATTTAATACCTACATCGTGCTCTTTCGGTGACTTCAAAACAGTGTCAGATTAGCGTTATTTCATATTTTTAGTGTATTTTGAAGTCGATTTTGTTTGATTCCACACCGTAATGACCGTAGTTCGTATCAATAAGCCGTCATACGTCCGTCATACGTGTTGGTCCGTTTCATTGAATTATTTGAAAACGAAGTTTTTTTTTGTTTGTCCCGCTTTCGACAATAGAATCCCGCTTTTTTTACGCAAGATGTATGAAAATCCCGCTTTCCCCGAAAAAAAATCTGGCAACGCTGGTCGTGGGTTCGATTCACACCCAGGACATGCATTTGTGTACATGAACGTGAAGTATGTATTTGCAATAAAATAAGTATAAGTAGGTAATATATCAGATATCTGGTTTCCATAGTACAGACATTTGATAGAAGCACGCATACAGTAGTACCCAACTGATATGGCGCGTCGCGAATCTTCGTTCGCACAGAAAAGAAAGTATGGCCCCGAGGATTAACGAAAGAATGCTTAAAACTTACAATCAACCTTAGATCACTACTATAAGGTTCATAATACACTGCAGCTGTTAGTTCCGTCTCACTCGCAAGTGACGCCCCTCCGCACGGCGCGCCCTAACATGGCGACAGCTGCCGACAAATAGCGGTTTTCCGCGCTTTGAAAATGTATCTTCTGCGCAGGTACCTCCAACCGCAAGGGTCTGGAATTATGAAAATTATGCACCTCAGTGGACAAGGAAGGGTAAATAATAAAAATATAAAATTGCAAGTCAATATCAGTAATTACCTAGTACGAGTTGCGATACTATAAGTGAGTAATATAATTATTACTTTGTTTTCTTAGCTAGAGTGCGGTATTGGCCGATAAGGAATCGTTGATTGGGTCATCTATAAGAACAGGAACTAAATGACTTTGAAAGTACCATTTGTACCATGTTTTTGAAACTTGTAGGAGATTGTTAGTGTTCAAACTGTACTATGGAAACCAGGTATATGTAGATACAAAAATAATAACTCTCAGACTCAGGACAAACATTCATGGCCACAAGAGTCTGTCCTGGCTGAGAAAGACCCACGAAGGATAGAGTCCCAAATTGAGCGAATTATGTTTGTTTTAAATAAATTAACTTTTTAACAAAAAAATAAACCGCCTTCAAAGTACACTAAAAAGTATGAAATAACTCCTATTTGCCACTGTTTTGAAGTGAGCGAAATCGCATGACGTGTTCTATAGAAAATATTTCGCTGACTTCAAAACAGTGTCAGATAGGAGTTATTTCATACTTTTTAGTGTACTTTGAAGGCGGTTTATTTATTTGTTAAAAAGTTAATTTATTTTTGAATTTTTAGTTCAATCTCTATGAAAGGGGATAGAACCTTTGTGGCATAGCTAGCCGCCGCCATTTTAGTTTTTTTTCAATGTCGCGGCGCACGATCTAACTGGTATATATGGATAGAGGACACTTATACAAACAAAAAATGTTAATCAATATGGTGGCCTAAAGTGTCACGTTTCCGAGATATATGGAGGTAAAGATCGCCATATGAGAATTATGAAAAACATCAAAAATTAACTTATTACGTGTTTATATGCATTCGATTGTATTCAAATAATAGTTCCCAGGTTGATTTATAATTTTTTTTGAATAGAGTAAAACTAGGAGCACGAAAAACAATATTTTTAATTACTTACCTACTAAACAGCATCGTAATATTCGCTATGAACCACAATATTGTCAAAGTAGTTCGGATCGTGACTTGTTTTCCATCTTTTCATTATTATACAAACAAAAGTGACAATACTTGTCCTAAAATCTATGTTCCCAAGTTAATTGGAACTAAAGATCGCTAAGTAATGCTCCCTGGGAGCTAAAATTGCAATAGCATCGTAAATAAATAAAAAAAACCCGGTCCCGTGGCCGGCCCGACCTAATAAAACTTCCACCTAAATGAATGTCCCGTCTTCGTGGAAGACTGCTTACGTGCACACAATGCCAAGAAGGGTGATAGATCAGACCCGACGAATTACAGGCCTATTGCCATCACCTCCCATTCTCTCCAATTTCATGTAGCGAGTGATCAACACGCAACTCTTGAGATACCTAGAGGATCACGATTTGTTGAGTGACCGACAATATGGCTTCCGCCATAGTCCCTTGGCTGTGATGTGTTTATGTTATACACTAGAAGGTCACCAGCCGAGTGGTCACTTGCCATCGAGAGTCAAGGTGGCGAAGGCGTTCGATCGGGTCTGGCACCGGTGTCTCCTAACGAAGTTACCAGCATATGGGCTTCCCGAGGGACTATGCAAATGGGTCGCCAATTTTCTGTCCAGCAGATGCATAAGAGCTGAGAGATATAAATGCTGGCGTCTCGCAAGGGTCTGTACTGTCCTCAACACTGTTCCTGCTGCATATCAATGAAATGCTGTGTATTGACGGCATTCATTGTACACAGGACGCGCATCGCCCGCGCCGCACCACCTACCCAGCCACTGACCCACTGCCTGTGTCTACTACGTCAGCACCTTTTACGAAGCCCATGCCTGAAAAGGAATCGAAGCGGGCTTGTGAAGATGGTTTTGAGATAGTGCAAAGCAGGAAGCACCTTCAGAAAACGAATAAGAACCGATGCGGCACAGCTCCTGTGGAGCCCAAGCAAATCATGCGTGCTGCCATGCCAAACACTCCGGTGTATATTTCTCGTCTACACTACGCCACCAAGGCGGAGGACATCGTGGAGTACATTCGCCAAAGAATCAAGTACTCGCTGAGGGTGCAGCTGTTGGAATCGAGCCGTAACGTCAACTTCAAGGCGTTCATGGTGCGAGTATCAACATATTTTCTGCACCTCGTCATGGAAGAGGACTTTTGGCCGCAGAACGTGGTGTTCCGTCACTTTCGCGGACAAGTGCCACATGATCGCACGAAGACATAGTGCAGTGCAGTAGTGTTAACTAACATAGGCTTTAGTATTTTATACTAACAAAAATGTGTTATTATACTATTTATGTTAGTTTGTAAGGTATAGGGTATGGGCCACAGTAGCCTGATAATAAAGAATTAATATTATTATTGCAAATATTCCTCGTTTCGTGGTGGAGGAAAGCCGCGATCGGCTTGTGTCTGAAATCGAGAGCTCATAACTAGTGTCTCCGATTACGGTCGACTAAACCTAGTCCATTTCAACCCCACTAAGACCCAAGTCTGCGCGTTCACTGCTAAGAAAACCCCATTTACTGTGGCTTCACAATTCCAGAACACGGACACCAGTGAAAGCTTCGGGATCCTCGGCATCGACATTTCTAACGAAGTCAATAGCCGTCTAGAAGACAAGGTTAAGCTAGCATCCAAAAAACTTGGAAGTGCTCAACAGAGCGAAGCAGTACTTCACATCGGGGCAAAGGCTGCAACTTTACTAGTCGCAAGTCCGGCCTTATATGGAGTACTGCTCTTACCTGGATACCAGTTTGGGCCTTTGGACTCGGTTCAGCGACGTGCCATTAGAATCGTCACGATCCCGAGCTCACAAGAGGCTTAGGGCTCCTCAATCCGAGAAGAGACTTTGCCTCCTTATGTGTGTTCTACCGCTTGTACAACAGACAGTGTTCTGTAGAATTGTTTAACCTGATGCCTACGGCTACTTCCTACCATCGCAAGTCTCGCCATTGACGGGGAGTCCATCCTCACACATTGGAACCAAAATAGTATCGAACTATGCTGTCTCAAAGGACCTTTCTTCGCTTACAATCAGGCGGGCCGTATGTTTGTTTGCTACCTAAGTAGTGTAAAAAAAACCTTTTATTTAAAGGTTTGAGGTCACGGCTTGTGTTTTATTTTATTTTTAAAACCGTAATGCGATATTATTTGACCACTTTTGGTTAAAAACAAGAACATATACTGTACTTAATCAACATTAAACTATTCTCATTCGTCTCATATTATATATACATCGATATTCCAATATCTCGGTAAAATGATATTTTAAGACAAGTATTGTCATTTTTGGTTAATAACGGCGACTTGGAAAACAAGTTAACCACTACGATCCGAGCTACTTGACAACATTGTGTTTCATTGCGGATATTGCGATGCGGTTTAGTAGGTAACCAATTAACGAATATTGTTTTTTCGTGCTCTTTGTTTACTATATTCTAATAAATATTTAAATCAACCTGGGAACTATTATTTGAATACAATTTAATGCATATAAACACGTAATAAGTTCGTTTTTAATGATTGTCGTAATTCTCATATGGCGATCTTTACCTCCAAATATCTCGGAAACGTGACACTTTAGGTCACCATATTGCTTAATATTTTTTGTTTGTATAAGTGTCCTCTACCCAAATATACCACTAACATCGTGCGCCGCGACATTGAAAAAAAAACAAAATGGCGGCGGATGGTTATGCCAGCTCCCATACAAAAATGTTCGTACCCCTTTATATGGGACCATTTCGGTATAATCCCCTTTCGAACAAAAAAAAAATTTTGTAAATCCGTCTATATATGACGGAGTTATGCCCGAACATACATAAAAAAAAAAAAATACAAACATCCGAATTGAGAACCTCCTCCTTTTCTTGAAGTCGGTTAAAAACACATGTACCCCCAAAAGTTGACGAATCGTTGGAGCACCAAAAATGTGGTTGGCGACCGTAAAGGCATTATCAGACGACCAAATCAGGTGCGGCCGAACCATCGAACTTGGTTTGGTGTCGAACCATATGCGATCGTGTAGCGAGCGGTGCGCCGTAAATTATTATTATTAATACTGATTCTATCATCTGTCGATGCCTAGCACCGTGCGAACCCAACCATGTTCGATGTTCGGCCGGACCATCGTCTATGGGTACATCACAGTCTTGCCGCACCGTGTCACCCGAACCAAACCATGTTACTTATAGCATTACCAGATGAGCCAACCTGTTGCGGCCGAACCGCCGAACAGAGGAAGACAAGGTACTCCTTTCCCAGTTTGACATATACAGGTTGTTGTTTTGGTCAACGACGAGCGACTCAGGGTCGATAATACAAATGATACTGATGCTAAAAAAAATATAAAAAAAAATACTTTATTTTTTATTAATAATAAAAATAAAAAATATATTATTTGGAAAATCATGTAATAAGCTAAAGTGTAGACGTAATACTCAACGGGAGTGCGAGGGAGTAAAGGGGTGGGGCGATGGCGGCTTGCGCCTAGCTCTAGTCAGTGTACGTGCCGAGTGACCATACTTTGCGGTAATTTTATTTCAAATTGTATAAGGTATTTCTCAACGCATTTACAGTATTTAATGGAATTAAGTCCATTTTTGCTTGCGCCTAGCTCTAGTCAGTGTACGTGCCGAGTGACCATACTTTGCGGTAATTTTATTTCAAATTGTATAAGGTATTTCTCAACGCATTTACAGTATTTAATGGAATTAAGTCCATTTTTGGGAAAGATATTTTTTGTACTACCACTCCTAGGTCGCTTGTCGCTGACCAAAACAACACCCTGTATAGCTTTGTCTCCCTCTGTTCGATGGTTCGCCGCACCAGGTTCGATCGTCTGGTAATGCCTTAACTCCTTGCGTGCCGCTTGCCGCTCCGATGGCGTAACTATGGAAAGCGCGCTGGCTTGCCTGCCGTCGTCGTCAGGCCAACTCGCCGCTCGCCAGTGAAAGCAACCAGCCCAAATGAGAAACGCGCTCTCGCTACCTCGCGACCACCACGTTTTACTCGCTTTTTGGGTTGCATTTTGTTTATTATCTAACAGATTTGTTGAAAAGTGAACGGATTATATGCCTGGCCTGTTTTATCTTCTAAATATGCAACATTATCTGGTACAAATCTGTTAGATGGGGTAACGGATGACCTGCCGGGCTATTACGTATCTTTGGTGGTAATCGTAACGAACACCATTAATTATTTCATCCAATGACGCGCACGCGGTACGACGCGACGATGACCATTCGCGGGCCCTGATTGGATGAAATTCATTAATGGTGTTCGTTACGATTACCACCAAAGTTACGCGGTAGAACCCCTGGCGTAGGTTGGTCAAGGGTATACTGTGCTTTATTAACTTTAAAAAAGTATTAAGTAACGATGTAGGTATCTCTTTCTTACAGTGATTATTAGATAAGGATAGAATTGTTGGGAATGAAATTAGATAATGGCATTTTTATTTTCGGGTAAATAAAATAGTCGACACCAATAAAAGATGGCGACTAAATTCACAATGGAAACAATTGCACTAATTTGACAGGACTGAATTTCTTCTATCCTTTTCTTATGTTTCTTTTTAGAAAGAGATATAGTTAAACTAAATCATAGTAGTTTTTGTAAACAACAGAATCGGCACCATTGTTTTGATCTCGTACTCAAAGTCGACGCTGGATTTGTGCGCAGGTATGCCAATAAATAGGTTAGGTTAGGTGTTAAGAATTTTCCGGATATATCCGGAATTAAGGCCCTCTGTCCGGGGAAAAAAATCTGATTTTATTCTGTATTCTTGCACCACACACCCACGCAACGCGAAATTTTATCACAGTAAGGAATTTAGTCAGGAAAGCTAAGTTTAGGTTCTAGTCTACTCATCATCATCATCTGCCTGCCCTGTTCCCAATCATTTGAGGTCGTCGCAATATGTACGCTTCTTCCATTCGGTTCTTCTATCCGTCAGACCAGCATCCACTCCTTTCTTACCCATATCATCTTTCACACAATCCATCCATCTCTTTTCGGTCTTCCTCTCACTTTCATAATCATAACTCTTTTACGATCTCACTGGTTTTTCTGCAATCCTCCCATATAATCTTTAACTATCCCAAATCTCATACTCATCCGCGCGATAGCAAAATGGGTACTTACATAGACTTCGCTTCACGTATTTTATGTATCCCACCAACAACATGTTGTAAAATGTTGCCAAACATATGGTTCGCACTGTCAAAAAGTTATCAGATCTCATGTAGAGCCAAGCTTATAACTCTACATGCATTTACTCTACAAGCACTAACTTCACAAACTGTAAATGTAAAGTATAGAGCTATGTTATTGAAACTTAATATGTTTAATAAGTTCACTATTGACATCATATACTGAGAAATTTGTTTATCTGGTATAATCCAAACCCAAGTTATGAGGGTTCAAAAAAACGACGAAGCGCTTCGAGAAAAGGTAGGTAGTGCCCTTTCGCTTCGCTTGGCTGTCTTGGCGGAGATAGATTCAGATTCCTATGGATCTCTTTAGGTCCACCCTCATAAGTCTTACTTATATCCCAAGCTCCCCACAGCGAGGGGCTTGAGTTTGTGCTCCAAACGTTCTTAGGGTAGAATATAATCAAGTCCCCGGGGGATTTACGTTTCGTCTATGTATCGTCCGCTTCCAAAGACATTCTTGTATTATATGATCTTTTGACTATTTCTAACTTTCCTGATCGGTTTGTTTTAGATGGCCAGGTGAATATTATTAATTTGGGATTCTTAATAATTTATTGGTAAAATACTAAGTGTAATGGTTTAAAAAAGTACAATACTATTGAAATCGCAATAACTTACTGTGTTAGAATAAAACCGGCCAAGTGCGAGTCGGACTCGCACACGTTGGGTTCCGTACAATATTAACTAACTCAACCTTGCTATGAAAAATTTACTCCAAAAAAAAACCTTTCCTTATATCTTTCCTTCCCCTTAAATTTCTAATTTTATTTAATTTTTATTGTTTTTTGTTATAACTGCAATAGAGATACACATTCTCTGTAAATTTCAACTGTCTACTCATTGCGGTTCATGAGATACAGCCCACTGACAGACAGACGGACAGCGGAGTCTTAGCAATAGGGTCCTGTTTGGCACCCTTCGGGTTATAGAACCCTAAAAAGTGAGTTTGGAACACGTCCCTCGCAGTTTTTTTTTTTATACCACTAAGGTGGCAAACAAGCATGCGACCCGCCTGATGGTAAGCAGTTACCGTAGCCTATGGACGCTTGCAACACCAGGGGCATCACTCGTGCGTTGCTGACCCTGAAGAAATCTCTTCAGACCCTTTTTGAAGAACCCCATGCTGTACTCCAATGGGAAAACCACAGCGGGGAGCTCATTCCACAATCTGAGCGTCCGCGGAAAAAAACTCCTTTGAGCCCGCACAGTTCGAAACAATTCTGGTTTCAATATGTGAGGATGGACTCCCCGTCGATGGCGAGAGTTGCGATGGTGGAAAGTAGCTGTGGGCATCAAGTCGAACAATTCTTTAGAACACTCTCCGTTATACAAGCGGTAGAACACACATAAGGAGGCAAAGTCTCTCCTCTGCACTCCTCCGCAGTCTTTTGTTATTTAATATTTTCAATCTTACTGGATTCAAAATGGTTTCGCACCCTGCACTTTTCAAAGCTCTTCGTTCATACTTACTCCTCAATACTATAAAATAAGTGTTGCGTCGTTGATGACGCAACGCGTGACGTCACATGGCATGCTTTGTCCGCCTCCTTTGTCTCATGCGCGAGCGCAGCGCAATGTTGACACAACAGTGTGTCGTAGGATCCTTTGTGAAATAAAATATGATAAAAAACCTTTAAGTGTTTTATCGTAACGTAGCTTAGGGCGTTAGGAAATCTTGTTCAAACTCTAGTCATTTGTCCAGTTTAAGATCTGAATAAGGCATTGATGCGCTCGTGGTGTAGCATGATTAGCCGTTCTTAATCGATCGGCAAAGTTAAGTGACTTGGCCGTTGAACATTCTTTATACGTTAGTGGGTACAAGTACAGATTAGTGTCATGCAATGGTGTCATGGAGCACCTGGTTTTGTACCCTTCAACGGCCAAGTCACACAACATTAACTATAAGAATAAAGAAATCGCAGTAAGGAAGCTTAGATTTGGCACGACTTTGTCTAGATTTCATTACTTTTTAGAGACAAACAAGCAGCTCCATCGAGACTTGG
>OX596271.1:671159-697386 GCA_951394255.1 Polyploca ridens | reverse complement strand
GTGGAATGGCAACCGATCGGCATACTATGGTGTACATGTGGGCGTGAGGCTAATAATTTAAAGACCCTGCGTGCTTGGAGTGCTTTATTTCGTAGGCGACGCTCCGTCCAGATTTTTTGTATATCTATGGTTATATAACACTATTATTGGTAACCTCTTACGAGGCAACAGGTACCATGATTTTCTCTACTTGTGTGGTCACTCGTTGGGCGCCACCGGAAGGTTGTCTAAATAAAAACTCGAAGTCCTATCGCGGCGTCAGACCTCGGTAAGGCCTTGACGCAACGCGCTTCCAATATGGCCAGGGCTTTAGTGTGTGGTGAGCAATGTGTTCTATGGTGGCAGGAGGTGGTGCCGGCGGCTCGAGACGCGCCGAGCGCCGCGCCGCCGGGCCATCCGAGAGAAGGAGAACAGGTGACCGCATTAGATTATCTACCACCCCTGAATACTTTCTTCGTACCCCTTTAGGCCTGGTCAAATAGGCCACTTATACAGACAGGCCTTTAGAGTGAATTCTTTAGTGATTAACATCGCATTGCGGGCGGGCATGGGAAAACCAAGTTCCCGGGAAAATGTAGTAGTCTTAGGGAAAGAATTTTCAGGGTTGGATCAGAAGAGATTACGTCTTACATACGAACTTACAGACTTCACCTCTTTGTAATATTTGTATAGATTCTGCTGACGTGACCCTTGGCATGTCTGGTCAATCACATACATTTTATAATTAGTGTAGAATTCACACGTAAAGATGTCGCTACAAACATCGGATGGACTGATTGAAAATTAATTCTTAGTCAAAACGCTATTAAATTACTTTTTATTGAGCTTTATTTCAAGGAAATAGAATTTGAAGATAATTATTTACATAATTTAATTAAATTAATGTTTAAAACTCGTATTTTTAATATTTGCAATTTATGTAATTTTATTTAAATCTTTCGACCTTACATAGATGGCCTAAGCGTCGATTATTTTTATTTCATTTCATCGTCTAAAACCAAAACAATCAAATAATAATAAAATAAATCTAATAATAACCTGTTTCTAATAAGCAGAGATTTCAACGGTAAATAAATATAGTCTAAATATTTTGAAATCTACTACGTTTTTTTTTAAAGTACAATGGGCAGTTTCATCCCAATTGTATTTCATTTGTTTTTATGGGGTTAAGTCTGTATCTAGTGATGAAAAGTTATCGTGGTTTCATTTATTCAACAAAATATCAAATAAGAACAACTTAATTAATAAGTCTTTTATATGGACAAAAGGATTAAAGCCATCCGTTAGTCACTAAACCTGCTCACAAAATTTCTGGAGAATCGGTTGAGAAATGCGACCTGCAGGGCTATTTTAAAACGCTCGGATTCAATATCGGAAACGGATTCAAAAACTACCGAGGCGATATTCCGCAATTGCTTTTTTAATCTCTGGATTCGAATTTTTTTGATGTTTCTTTACGGAAATATCAATTCGACTCATCGAAAATTTTTCGGAAATTAAAATAGCAATGACTGAAATTCGCCTCGGATTTTTTTGAATCCGTTTCCGATATCGATTCCGACGTTTTAAAATAGCCCTGCTGGACATACATACGAAAGCATTTTTGTCCAAGCTGAAACGGAGACGCTTCGCTCGCTCGATATTAAAGTGATTTTTAAAACTTATAGTAGATTTAGAAATTGCTATCTTGACCTATTTTTAATTGTTCCCTAATCAGGGCCGGCTCTAGCCTATAATATAGCGCCCGGGTGCAAGCAATACCCTGGCGCCCTCAAGTAGGCATACGAACAAAATGGAATATTCTCACCAGAGTGATCGGAAATTCGTGTGCAAATATAAATGACTATATTTTCATTCTGTAGTTTCAAGCAAGGTCTTTTGGAAATTTCGCAGGCTTCCCAATTTAAAAAAATATATATTCTATGTCACTCAGTGATAAATAACAATATGATTCGACTGGTGAAAGTTTTTTTAATTCGTTCCATTAGTTTTTGAGTTTATACATTACAAATAAAAATACAAAAAAGATTTGTATTTTTGTTTAAAACTAAAAATAAAAGTTTTTGTTTATAAAAACTATTGTAATATATCAGAAAGAAATGAGTGTGTGTCAGTCGCTTGGTCGCCTATTTTTTCCACTGCTAGCAAAATTATCAAAATCCTCTACACTAACACTATTAGTGTAGATGTCACGAGTAGCGCTCGACGACGGATATCCTGTATATATATTTTAAACTTGGGAAAAAATGGGACCAGGATTTTTTACCAATTTTGTTGGAGGTATTAGAGAGAACTCTTTCAAGCTTATGTTATCCTAGTATTATATTTGAATAAAATTTATTTTAGAGTGACTAGAGAACAGAGACAGAGTTCGGGAAAAGCGAGTAAATCTAGTCACTCTAATCTCATCTCACAAATATTATAAACGCGGAATTTTGTGGGTTTGGATGTTTGTCCCTCAATCATGCGTCAACATCTCAAAATTCAAAATTCAAAATCATTTATTCAAATAGACCTTCACAGGCAATTATGGAAAGTCTGACTCTAATACTACCGGTTCGGAAGGTTCCATTTGCTGAGAAGAGCCGGAAATAAAATCTGTAATTACTTTTTTTAAAACTTGAAATGAAAATGAATGAAAATAATGAAATGAAAATAAATTTATTTATGGCAAGATAAAAAACATAAAACCAGAAAAAAAAACTACAAATTAAAAATAAACAAATTAAAAACAGTAAAAAAATAATAATATAAAAGTAAGTAAAATTGCCATAAAACGGTCCCAACTCAGCGTAGTACTGGTTAATAATAAACCAGAGCTGGTCTTCCGTTGGGACCGAATTTCATGCAATGGTCTTAATTTTTCTACAATTATATTATATTTATTGAACACGTGAATATCACACGAGTTAAGAAAGCCGATTGATGCTGATTCTGTTGTTTACGAATAAACTAATTTTAGTCTGACTAGGTATATCTCTTTCTAACAAAGACCATAAGAAAGGGATGTAAGAAATGTAGTCCTGTTAAATTAGTTCAATTGCTTGTTTTTAACATTAAATTAGTCGCCATCAAAATTGGTTACATCTAAATACCCGCCAATGAAGACGGCAAAGACTAATTTGACAGCTTTAAGTATGTTCTATCCTTTTTCAATAATGTTTGTAAGAAAGAGATGTGATGTGACTTAAATTAGTTTAAGGCGATGTAAAAAGTTTTTGTAAAAAAATCATTTTTAATACAAGCTTTTTTGGTGACTGTATTTTTTGTTGACTGTACTTGCATCGTCTTCCAACTAATGTATACCAAATATCAAGTCAATCCGACCACTGGAAGTGGGTGAAATTCGACTTAGACCCGAATATACATGTATACATACATTGCAAGTTAAAATGAAACCGTTTAACTTCAAAGATTTTGATCTCTATGTTTTTCTCCCCATGAGTCGCGTAAAGCTAAAATAAGCATTATGCACATATAGAATACGTTTGTCAATTGTATAACACTCCTCATAATGGTGGAGTATATAGGGGTGGGGTGTAGCAACGCTGCATACCGAGCGAACCTTTACGTAACTTGTGAAACTGTTCTCATTCTCAATGAGAGCGCAAGAGAAGTCACGGGGAGTGTGTATAGCACTCGGAAATATGCTCTGTAACCATAGAGTAAGAATATTAATAGAGTGATAGCGTTTGCATATACATGCATTCAAAGATATATCGTACACTAGGGATTTACTGTCAGAAAAATAATCGATATGAAACTAAAAGTGTCGATTAAATACAAGAAATTGACATTCATTATAAAACAAGTTGATGCGGTATAAACCAAAATTATATCATTACAAAAAAAAATACTTTTAAAAATTATTAAATTTATCTTTAATTACATATTAGTTACTTAAAAATAATATTAGAAAAATAATCCGTGGGAAAAAAACAAAATTCCGAAATCGAACATAACATCAGGGGCCCAATTCTCACTTCCCTCGAACTAGCCTTCGAATCGAACTTACGGTTCGAGTCCTATTCGACTGTAAAATTTCGAGGGGCGGATTCAATTCGAACGGTCCCGACTAGGGCATGAATATCGGAATCTCGTAATATCGGAATCTTGGACCTTTTTTTCCGATATTACAATATCGGAATTGAGTGATCCAATATCATAATATCGGAATCAGATATTTTTATCTATGCTATACGCTTGCAATACCAAGAGTATCATTCGCGCGTTGCCGACCCCAAAGAAATCTCTTCACACCCTTTTTGAAGTACCCCATGCTGTAGTCCGTTGGAAAAACCACGGCGGGGAGCTCATTCCACAATCTGAGCGTCCGCGGAAGAAAACTCCTTTGAGTCTGCACAGTTCGAAACAATTCTGGTTTCAATGTGTGAGGATGGAATCCCCGTCGATGGCGAGAGTTGCGATGGTGGAAGGTGGCCGTGGGCATCAAGTCGAACAATTCTTTAGAACACTCCGTTGTACAAGCGGTAGAACACACATAAGGAGGCAAAGTCTCTCCTCAGACTGAGGGGTTCTAAGCCACTTGTGAGCTCGGGATCGTCAACAATTTTGATGGCACGTCGCTGAACCGAGTCTAAAGGCCCAAGCTAGTATCCAGGTGCTCCCGCCCATAGATGACAGCAGTACTCCATATGAGGCCGGACTTGCGACTTGTAAAGTTGCAGCCTTTGCCCGATGTGAAGTACTGCCTCGCTCTGTTGAGCACTCCGAGCTTTTTGGATGCCAGCTTAACCTTGTCTTCCAAGTGACTTCGGAACAAAACGTCGCTAGAAATGTCGACGCCAAGGATCCCGTTGCTTTTACTGATGTTCAAGAAAGTGTTCTGGAATTGTGGAGCCACTGACCATTCTTAGCGGTGAACGCGCAGGCTTGAGTCTTGGTGGGGTTGAAAAGTTAGTGTACTCTTGATTTCAGACACCAGCCGTTCGCGGCTTTCCTCCACCTCGGAACGAGGGATATTTGCACTGCCCGTGTAATGAGCGCCCCTGTACTATCGTCCGCATTGCAATGAATGCCGTTAATAGACAGCATATCATTGATATGCAGAAGGAACAGTGTTGGGAACAGCACAGAGCTTTGCGGGACCCATGCTATCGGAGCAGCTACAGTCGACGACGGCTTTTATGCATCTGCTGGACAGAAAGCTGGCAACCCATTTGAATAATCCCTCGGGAAGCCCGTATGCTGGCAACTTCGTGAGAAGACCCCTGTGCCAGACCCGATCGAATGCCTTCACCACATCTAGGCACACTGCCAATGCCTCACGTTGACTCTCGATGATGACACTTCTCTTCTTAACCAAACTAAAGAAGATATGGAGGATCTTTCGGCTCATTAAGAAACCACTAGTCTCTAATTGGGACTTGCAATCAACAGAGATAAGATGAAAATTTTAATAATAGACCGGGCGTAACTTAATAGATTGGACGTACTGAGAAAAATCTACATCTATAATCCTCGGCTCTACCAATTCCAACACAGGATACTGTGAAGATGAGATCAGACAGAAGACGATGTGCAATCACAAGATCAGCAGTAGGAAGACTTGAAAAGATAGAAGTATAACTAGGAAAACAAAGATTCGACTTATGAGATACCTGGTCTTTCCGATCTTTCTCTAAAGAGCTGAAACTTGGTCCTTAAGCCTACAAGATAGCCGGAAAATTGACGCACTGGAGATGTGTTGCAGAAGACGCATCCCGCAAAATGCCGTTGACAGCCTTTCGCACCAATAACGCGATCCTGAAGGAAGTTTGAATAACAGATAGGCTTTCGTCGACTGTGCAGCTTCAAATTCTCAAGTTCTTTGGTTACATATGCAGAAACGAACACTCGATGAAGAGACTTGTTGTCCAGAGTGGGAGGGTGTACTCGCAACGCTACGATCCGCAAAAAATGGAAAAGCATTGCGAAAGCTGTCAAGTCAAGGAGAACATTGGCGTTGAAGACCCACCATATACACTATCTATTGCAACCACGACCACTCTGACAAGAGTGCTTGACTGAGCAGAAGATGTTTTCAATCCAAATTTATAACGAACTAGTTGACCCCCGAGGTTTCACCCGCGTTCCCGGGATTAAAAGTAGCCTATAATACTCGGGGAAAACGTAGCTTCCTATAAGAGAAAAACAAAAAAACGAATCAGACCGGTAGTTCCAAAGATTAGCCAGTTTAACCAAACAAAAAAACTCTTCCACTTTATAATATTAGTATGGATCGATAATTAATTAGTGCATTTTATAAGGAATATGCGCAATTTATAAAGAATATGTGCAATTTATAATAAAAATGTCTAATTCCGATATTAATATCGGAATTCCGATATTGAGATCCAATATCGGAAATCAATATCGGAATTGAAAACTCTTCCGATATTACATGCACTAGTCCCGACCAATCAACGCTCTATCTGACTGGTTTCCCTTCTAAATATGCCGGCCTTGAAATTGCCAGAATAACGTAACGTTCGTAAAAGTTAGAATTCGTACTTTTTTCGATCGAGCGATCAGTTTCGATTGGGTGAGAATTGGGCCCCAGGTCAAAGTATTAACTTATTAACTATTTGTCTAAAAAAAATCCCTCGGATTATTTTTTATTATTATTGTTTGATTACTAATGACCTATACATTCATCCCTCAAGAGGAAATTCACTAATTTATTAGGACCTTATGTTGTTAATTAATCTCCTGATATATTTATTCCAGACATGCGCGGGAGCCCCGGCGGCGCGGGCCCCTCAGCAGAGCCGCCGCACCTGCTGCACGCGCCCCATCACATGGTAAGCAACTTGATTTCCGCACCCTTTTTTGGTGTATGTCACAGAAAAAGAAGAAGAGTTGAAGCGCTCGTGGTGTAGCATGATTAGCCGTTCTTAATCGATCGGCAAAGTTAAGCTACGTCTGTCGTGGTCGGTACCTGGATGGGTGACCGCCTAGTGGTATTTCAAATCGAGCGTTTCCGTGCTTCGGAAGGCACGTAAAGCCGTTGGTCCCGGTTATCACTTAATTGTGATAGACGTTAAGCTAGTTGGATGCCTCCTAGGCGGCTTGAAAATTTCCAACAGTAGGTTGACCACTAGCCTACCTCCACCGATCCGCAGTGGGCACGCGTGGTGTATTAGTATTGCCCATTCCCTTTCACCTTCATTTGTGAAAGGAGGCCTGTGCTCAGCAGTGGGACATTATAGGCTGATGATGATGATGATGATGATGATGTCACAGAGGTTCTACTCGAAAACGAAACTCTGGCATTGATGGGCCAGTTGGCGCAGTTGGTTAAGGTTCACCTTACGCGTCGCAGGTCGTGGGTTCGATTCCCATACAGGACATGCATTTCTGTGCCACATGTCTGTATGTCCTGAGTCTGGGTGTAATTATGTATATTAAGTATTTATTTACAAACAAAAAGTAGTATATGTATTATATCAGTTGACTGGTTTCCATAGTAGAAGCTCTGCTTAGTTAATTTCAGCTTGATACCTCCACGCGTTTAGAGAAAAAGGGCCTTGATAGACGGACATCAATGTGATCTTAAGGGTTCCGTTTTTTCTTTTGAGGTACGGAATCCTGAAAATTAATAAAAACTAATTTTAAATTAATGTCGGGGTCAGTTTGGATCCAAAAAAAAATTTTAAATTAACATATCCTGTGGGGGAAACGTTTGAAAGAGCTTAAAGTATGGGTCCTAAAACATTTTACAATTTTATGTTCAATTGATATAACTGAAATTATGCAAAACGATATCGATACCAGGTATATTAAAATGGAAGTTGTTGTGATCAGGACACAAACCCGCTGGAAGGCACAGCGGCGACGCTAGTGAGCGGCGCAGGCGCCGGCGTGGGCCCACCGGTGGGCGGTAGTGTGGGCGCCACCGGTGGCGCTGGCTCTTCGGACGGAGACCTCTCCTCGAAGCCCACCGATGGCGTCACGCACAGCCCCACCAGGAAGAGACGCAGGATCTCACGACACCTCTCCTCAGGTATGTTTGGCACTGTGGGGGTTGATTGGTTTTGTAGCGACATCTTTTTTTTTTTTTTTTTATTGTTTATAGGCCTGTGTTTGACCGCAATCTCACCATGGTAAGTGATGATGCGGCCGAAGGTGGTAAACACACAAAGCCTAGAAGGAACTGGCTCTCAAGTGCAGCTGTCGGAACACACCGAAAGGTGCTTGGCGACAGATTTTCAACTCGAGGGTGGTAGCCAGCCAGGCGGGTACTACAAAGTACCCTACCACCGTGCTATGGTTTCCTCACGATGTTTTCCTTCACCGAAAGCTCAAGCTCATTGTAGGATTCGAACCCGGGACCTTCATCTCGGTATCCGACGTCACTACCACTGAGCTATCATCGCCTTAAATCTATCAGCCATTTTGACTGGCCAGTTGGCGCAGTTGGTTAAGACTCCACCTATCGCGCAGCTGGTCGTGGGTTCGATTCCCACAAAGGACATGCATTTGTGTGCATGAACATGTCTGTATGTCCTGAGTCTGGGTGTAATTATGTATTTACAAACAACATGTATTATATCAGTTATCTGGTTTCCATAGTACAAGCTCTGCTTAGTTTGGGATCAGATGACCGTGTGTGTAGAACGTACCGGGATATTTATTTTATTTTATCTATCAGTTACAGTGAAATAGTTCACGCACAGAAAGATAGATGGCGACACAACATCCTGCATTGCGCTTACGAAGCTTTCTCGAGAATCTGCATATCCCACCAAAAACATTTTTATGTAAAATGTTGCCAAGACATATGGCTTGCACTGTAAAAAAGATGAGATATGTGGCTTGGCCGTTTCACTACTACAATAGCTATTGTATAACAAAAAGTAATGAACAGTGAATACATTTTTCACTTTTTTTATTATTTTATACCACTAAGGTCCCGATGTCCGACATGTACAGTATGAGCCTGGAGGAAGATCTTCCCTTTTAAATGGAGGTGTTATCCTTGCATCTCCAAAGTGTCATTGGTTTCGAACAATAACAAACTTAAGTATGATGTTAAAATTGTTTATATATTCCAGGTGAGAGCAACGTGTCGGTGGCAGCCCCCGTCGTCGAGAGGCGGACGCCGAGACACCATTATCAACCTGCGTGAGTTACACTAGCATAATAACAATTGAGGGTAGGCGGGAATCGGCAGATCCACCACGCGTGCCCACTGCGGATCAGTGGAGGTAGGCTAGTGGTCAACCTCAAGTTTCCAACCCCGCTCTAATCCAAGTAGCTTAATAACTATCACAATTAAGTGTTAGCCGGGACCAACGGCATTACGTGCCTTCCGAAGCAAGAAGCTCGCTACCTTAGTATGTGTCTTCCGAAACACGAAGCTTGCTACCTATGTAGTATAAAAGCCCGGGCAAGTTTTTTTTTATACCACTAAGGTGGCAAACAAGCATACGGCCCGCCTGATGGTAAGCAGTTACCGTAGCCTATGGACGCTTGCAACACCAGGGGCATCACTCGCGCGTTGCCAACCCTGAAGAAATCTCTTCACGCTGTTTTTAAAGAACCCCATGCTGTACTCCATTGGGAAAACCACGGTGGGGAGCTCATTTCACAGTCCGAACATCCGCAGAAGAAAACTCCTTTTAGCCCGCACAGCTCGAAACAATTCTGGTGCGAGTCTGACTAGCACATGAAGGGTTCCGTAAAGCGTTTCTTGGACTTTATTATTTGTTTTTATAACGGCAATAAAAATACACATTTTGTGAAAATTTCAACTGTCTACCTATTACGGTTCATGAGATACAGCGAACGAAGGCTTACTAATAGGGTTCCATCCCATCCCCTAAACCGAACTTTAAAAAGTATTGTATTTTCCAGACGACGCATGCGCTACATGAACAATAACGGTTCTATGTGGGCGCACGAGCGCGTAGAAGCGCTTGCACCCCACGCGCCGCACCCCGCGCACCCCGCGCACCCCGCACACCCCGCGCACCAACACGTGCCCCACGCGCATCAGCACGTGCCCCACGCGCACCAGCAACACGTGCCCCACGCGCATCACACGCCCCTACTGTTGGACATCAACCAGGTATGTACGAGATATTCGACGCAGCATCTAAGTGGCTGGTTGGTCGAGTGGTGTAAGGATCCGGGTTGGAGTAGGAACACCGGGTTCGAAACCAACAGGATTTGAACTTTGTGAGTGGGTTTTTGGAAGGTTCTAGATGATGATGAGTAGGTTCTAGAAGAATTTTGATCATATATTATAATTCTACTGCTGGATTTACGACTGGGTTTTAAATGTATTTGAGGTGTAAATCATAGGAGATATGTGGGATAGATTATGGAATGAAAGTAAAGGAATCGAGATGAACTGGATTTATTTGTACTTATAGTGAGGTTGTTGGCAGATAGATAAGATGCTGAGAAGGTTTCTAGAAGATAATTTTGATGACTTTGATGAATTACTACGGTAATGCAAAGAAAAATATGTTGAGACATGCGGTATTTGTGTCGAGGAATAAATAAGAGAAGCAGGTTGAGTGGTTTTCTCGGGAGAATAGTTAATTACTTCTGCGGAATATGTGTTGGGAAGCGAGCGAGGGCTGTGCTGACCGACTGTGGCTCGTTTGAAAGTTTTACGACAATTATTAGATGATCCGAATAAGATCATATAAGGATATAAAATACAAAAGCAAAGAAAAGATTTGTTGGAATTGATTATAACTAGGTATTTACAACAAATATGTACAAAATACAATCTATATATAGAAAATTTCCTCAAGCCTGCCGCTGCTTCCGATTAACGGCAGGGTTCCCAGAAGGCTGGCAGCGTTTCCTCTTTGGATAGCCAAGCTGACGCGTTGGCGGAAAAAGCTCCCCGCCCGCTGGTCTCCGGAGGTCTCGATCAATTTTGATGACAAGGTGCGAGCAAAACGGCGAGCTTCGGACCCCCACGGTCCCATGGTCTCGACCGCAAAAGGCACAAAAATATAGTTGGGTCCAATCGATGCGTATTTTTTGAATTTTGAATTTTCCGCACTGGCCGCAGCTGCCCCTGCAGCTTTACAAGTCGCCGGTAAGTGAGATGGCGCGAGTGTATCGACACATGTGGCATCCCACACCAGCGACTTGCCGACACTCCAAGGGATCAAAGACATACCATCCGGTCTCTTGCCATCGCCCCGCGCAATACCGACTGGTTCCAGTACGGAAGGCACGTTAGCGACAACAAGAGCCCTGCGGATAATGTCGTTAATAGCCGAGTGCCGTGATATTCGACCAGCACTTAGAGAGCACGAAAGCCCATGGTGGCCGAGCTCGTTGACGAGATCTCCGCAGCGGCAGCGATGAGGTTGATTGGTCCTGCAACCAAGACGAAGACAAATACACAGACTTAATGTTATACGGTCTAACATTGTTCCAGTATTTGTTGATGGAATAGCTTGTAGCCAGTGACCTGAGTCACTCTGAGAGACAGCGCGGTCTGTATCTATAGAAAAGTTAGAAAATAAATTTTGCCAGGTTTTTTCACAAAGAGGCTTGTCCCACGCTTTCTGAGAGTGACTCAAGGTCGGAATATTTGTGCCTGGACAAGCTGCCTGCCAGGCGTCTCTAGCATCGGACAGGTAAGAAACCTCAACAGATCCAATAGAAGGGTCCAAAACAGAACTGACGAGGTTGCCCACACTGTATACCGAGGATAGAAACGCCGGTACTGATATGCTTGAAATTTTCCGCACTCCTAGGCCACCATAACACACGGGTAGGGTGGCCTGAGACCACACTTTGTTTTCATAAAAACTGCAATTTAGAATTTTGGAAAGTGACGTTTTGATCATATTATCCAAAGTATCTAATATGTGATCAAATTTAAATAAGTGCGTACTGCGGAGCAAATAGGTAATAGATAAAGTAATTCATAAATCAGCAGCTTATTGTTACCAGGTCAGACCTGGTAACAGACCTGTCAGGTCTGTACCGTTACAGTAAAAGGAAAAAGCATCATAAAGGCGAAAAGATGTAACTTTGCAGAGTTTCTTGCCAGGTCTACTCAGTTACCGTCTTATTAATAAATAATGTGTAAGTCAAGTATAGTTAAAGCTAGGATTAAAATATATCCGTCACTTTCTAATGTCATATAAACAAAAAGGGATGAGGCTATCTTAATACCTGGATATTACAAGACTGACTTACACCTTATTTATTAACAAGGGGTTAATGTTTTACATGGGAATCGTTGTTAACTTCGGTAGTTTTGCTCCCATGGACAATATGGCTTTGACATCTCCACCTGAAACCTCAAAACCTATTGAAATGTATCGACAGATGTCCCTCCGGGGTGCAAGGCTTAGCGCGCTGGGCGGCGCCGTGAGCTGGCCGCACCCCGCGCATCCGCACCCACATCCGCATCCGCACAGAGATCATCCGCAGAGAACTCAGGTATGTCGCACTATAACACCACCGGCAGGGATCATTCGTTGAGAGACCACGCACTAGGCAGGCTGTATAAGTCCCCTGGGATAATCAAGTTTTATTGCGATACAAATAAATAAAATGAAACAAATTTATATGTGACACGTAAAAAAATAACACAGAGAAACAGTTTAAGTTAAAAACATTTAAATATTGCAACAAAACGGTCCTCCAACACCAAAATAATATGGAGTATGGAATGTAGACGTAAGGAGAACAATCTCTTTAGGTATTATAGTTGAAAATCCAGTCCAGCGGCAAGCAGTCAGCAGCGGCAACAGTACCAAATTCCTCCAGATGGCGCTAGAGTATCAATAGATTGTGAAATGAATTTAGCCGTTGTTGACGAAGTGAAGTACGCTGAGTACAGTGTTGCCAGATACAGTGTATTTACAGAAAAAAAGTCATTTAGTTTAGGCCCTGGTAAGGCACTTATGAACGTTAAATTGTTACATACAGTTGAATTTACCATCGGTTCGAAATACACTAAAACTGAGGAGACTCCGGCAAGAAACTCAGCAAGGCTTTTTTTGACTGTAAATACAGTGTACCTGGCAACACTGTACTCCGCGTACTTCCTTCGGAGAGAGAGATCTTCCTGTTGGCTGGATCATTGTGTCCGAGGACCGCGGTCCAACATGTTTGACCGCGGATGTTTGAGCGGTGCTGACATAGTGAGCGATGACCCTTAGATGTAATAATTCTGCAGTCATTAGTCTCTGATAAAGATAAACTGTAACCGTCTAAACAAGGTGTAAGTCAAGTATAGTTAAACCTAGGATTAAAATATATCCGTCACTTTCTAATGTCATATAAACAAAAAGGGATGAGGCTATCTTAATACCTGGGTGTTACAAGACTGACTTACACCTTATTTATTAATAAGGGGGTAACTTTTTGTGATAAGGTTGAATTTCGGATAATAGCGCTTGCGTGCCTAGTGCGTGTGTACTTATAAACCTATTTTGTATAAGAAATTTTAATTAGATGACGTTTTAGTATATTATATTAATGTTTCATACAATCTTAAATGAAAGAATTTCCCCGAAGTTCTATGTAATTTTAAAACTACAAGTCTGGATTTCTACGTGAGCAGTATTGGTAAATTGGTATTATTTTTCAAGTCACATCAGATCCTATGCGGTTCCAATATTCTTTGGTAATATAATCAGTTGTTTGAATACAGGTTGATTTCTTGGAGAGGGCATGCGTGGCCAAATCCTAAAAGTTATGTCACGCTCGTAAGACGGGACGCACAAAGACACCACTTGCCAAAGCAATTTCAACCTTATGGTCGTTTCAGTACGATTCAATACCCATGTCTTACGTCTTCTGCGTGTTTGTATCGTATTAAAAGAACGCTAAGGTTGAAATTGCTTTAACAAAAAGCGTCGACTTCCCGTCCTACGAGTGTGACTTGCTTCAAGTTATGTTAAATGCAGTGTTCTTAATTTGGTTGACTCGGACAAAAAATATTCATGTACAGTATTACCCAACTGATATGGCGCGTCGTGAATCTTCGTTCGCACAGAAAAGAAAGTATGGTTCCGAAGATTAACGAAAAAATGCTTAACAACCTTAGATCACTACCATAAGGTTCATAATACACTGCAGCTGTTAGTTCCGTCTCACTCGCAAGTCACGCCCCTCCGCACGGCGCGCGCTAACATGGCGGCAGCTGACGACCAATAGCGTTTCCCGCGCTTTGAAAATGTATCTTCTGCGCAGGTACATCGGTAAGCCATATTAATTGGGTACTACTGTACACAAATGTCTGTCGTGGATGGGAATCGAACCCACGACCTGTGGCGTGGGTTCGATTCCCATCAGAGTATCTAACCTCAACGCCAATTGGTAAATTTTTTTTTAAATTAATTACACTCCATTTATCGTAAGACGATGAAAAAGGATCTGTCGGATGTTAGAAACGTACGGACAATATAGGTTTTGTAAGGAGCGAAAGAGATAGCGCTCTACAAAACCGAACACACGATTATTTCCGATCGAATTTATTTTGTTATACGGAGTTTGAAATTGAATTATATTTAGGTATTAAGCGAAAGGTTTTTATTTTAAACAAAAGAATTTTATCAAACACATTTAAATTTCTTTATTTATTTTTAAATACAACATTACAGATAACACTAAGTTTTATTCACTTTGGCTTTAAAGTTGGTGACAAATATTTGACATATCAAACATTTGCTTCAAGTGCCAATGAAGACATGTACTACACTAACATTTTAACGCAATGAAAAATGACGTGATCAAATGTTTGTTCAATCACACAAATGTTTGAGCAATATTGGTAACACAAACATTCTAGTTTTTAAATGGATAAGACGAGTGTGAGTGAAATAGGAAATGTTTGGCCAACATTTGGCAAACTTATATTTTGTCAATCTGGGCATAGCATAATGATGACAATTTATAGGATATGCAGGATTTTAATAGATTTATTAATAGTATTATATTAAGTATTATTTTAGTATTTTAGATTTAGTTATAATATTAGTATAGTGTGGTGCGATGAGAAACAATTTTTGAGAATACTAAATACTAGTTTTAAGCAAAAAAAATTCACGTCTACGTTGCATTGTTGGTGCGTGAAAGAAGATCAAACCAACAAACACCAATAATATTAGTATCGATTTTAATGTATTATAAATCTAAGCGATTTAAAATTATGATCTAAAATCGTATCATTATCTCACAAATTGCCTCCAATTAGGTATTAGTTACATATGCTGCAATTACTGATGAAATAACCTCAATTTGAAAAACAATAGTTTTGTCCCGGGTATATGTGGTGTCGATCGCACCACGCTATACGGTCGTGTTATTGTTAAGTAAGTTGGTATGGTTCGTTACGTAACTGGTGGGAGGGGCTGGCGCCTGGTGTGCGTGGTGCCGACAGGTGGGCGTGGGAGTGGGCGTGGGCGTAGGAGTGGGCATGGGAGTGGGGCAGGTGGGCGTGAGCGCGGACGTGTGGGGCGCGCCGCCGTGCTGCCCTCCTTGCCGCTGCGCTACCAGGTACACACACACCGACGCCCACACGCCAACGCCACATGACACACACGCGCACACCAACACCAACACCCACACATAAACACACACACACACACACCAATACTCATACACCAACACATCAAATATACACAGCATAAAGCCCATTTACATACACAGAAAAAACAGCCAGTTACTCATATCACAATTACACATTTTAGGTGGAGGGACGGACACTGTTTACACCTAAGCACTGACACTCACACAAATATGAGGATGAGGGTGAAAAAACCACGCATGAAGAAGTACTGTCCAAATATACAAATAAAATAATACCATTATTGGAAAAACAGGTGACAATTTCACCTGTTTTTCACCAAAGTTTCAGACATTACTGAAAAATTCATTATTATCGATAATCTTAAAAAAAATACGAAATAAAGATAAGTGAGAGCTGATACAAAACACACTTCAAACACTATTTCACACTTACACAGTTTCACAAAGTTTCACATAATTATTGACATACACAATAGCTCATGTTGCTTTTAAATCAATTGATTTCTCTTAAGAGAAATAAAAAATAAAGTTAAGCCTTAACTTAAAAAATCAACAAATTAATTTGGGAGTTAATAACTTTGGTTTTGGAAATAACCTTGAAAGGGCAGTTGTTTTTAGGCTTTGTGTGCTTACCACCTTCGGCCATATCATCACTTACCTTACTTAAATTGTTAAAATATCATGTGAAGCGAACAATTCATTTAAATGTGTTCTTGTCTTCTACAAAATCGGATACTTTATAGTACCCTTTCTTACATAACTTTTGCTTAGTTCCCTAGTTCCCCATCATAAGCCCTACTCTTCATAAGTGCCCTACTAGGGCCTAAATTGAATAAATGGCTTTGACTTCGACATATTGTTTTTGTCAATTCTATGATTTCTAAAAAAAACGTTAATCCCTTTTGTAAACGCATATAAACTATTCACCACATTACCCACACTATACACAATACCCGGGCAATATTGTACAATGTTTCTAATTGGTCGAACATACGCGCATGCTCCTAACACACTCTGCCTTGCACCGCTGTTCCGTCGACGTAATGCGAACGACGAGCTTACGTCTACCCTCGTATTTTAAATATAGATCTCTTATACACGACTGTTGTGGAAATATATGGTAATTACGCGAATTAACCGGTAAATGTAAAAATTGTACAGTGTGTGGAAAAAAAACTTCAACTACCCATTGTAGTAAAACGTAATCTGACTACCCTAACTTCTGACTTAAACATTAGTGGGCATATGGGCGCTCTCGACTTGGCAACAGTTCTGTAATTATGTCCATTTTCTAGCTTTACTTCTCCCAGTCATTCATTTGCATCTTGGCGAGTCATAGTAAAACATCATTTTATCAACATGGGTAGTTCAGATTTTTGTGCGATACAGTCCAGTATTCAAAATACTAAAAGCTTCGCTTGCGCTGATACCATATGTTTTCATATAATAATTGTCTCGTACAGTGTGAAGTTCTTAAGGTCTTAGCATTATTGACGCACTGCATTGGGACTTTGAAATCGCTTAATGAAAAATTTGAACACTTGTAAGCTTAATCTTAATTTGTGCGGTTTGACTTCTTCGCTGCGTCAGTGTGCTGAATTTCCTAGGTTTAGACCACAGAGTGAGCAATCCAGTGAGTTCACATCCAATAGCTTACTCTGTGGTAGTAAAGGCACATAATTAGTCAGAATTAACGCTAATTTAGAATAAGGTTTCTTTGTAATACTGTGGATCTTTTGGCTGAAAATTGTGGCTTGATCAAATTGTATATTTTATAGAAGTCATTCTTGTTATTACTTTAGAACTATGAGCTACGTTTTGTGATACGTTGTGTGTGGTGATGTTTACTGATTCATAATAAACAGTTTCTAGAAGTCTGATAGATGTTTATCTCTCGTTTAATGTATACCTGTCACTGTCGACGGCATATACGATGACAAAGACGGCAAAACTTTTGGTCATAGATTAATATTGTTTTGGCTTTGAGGAACGGCCAGGATATTTTTTTGCCAACACAAAGCAGTTATAAACGCGAGGGTTGTGAAATCATTTTAATAACATACTGTATTCTTTGATACGTTTTTTTTTTAAATGAATCAGTAAGCAACTACCACCTCTTCAGCCTACTTCCCCATGTCATGTGGTTTGGTACAGAAAGCTTTAGGTAAATGGTGCGTTTGTTCGCTTACACTCTACCGGCGTTGTATGACAATTTGTTAAGATTTGCGCTGCTCTTTATTGGTACATTATAGCTGTAACTGATATTGAAGCTTGGGTCATTAATAACAATCTTTATTATGCAAAAAAACGGGTTATCATGACAACAGATGTATGATACAGATACATTGTAATTAATGATAACACAGATTATATCATACTCGCTTTCCCCTACGATTTCACTCTGTAATATAACACTCGGGGATAATGTAGATTCCTATTAGTGAAAGAACTTTCAGAATCGGTAGTTCCGGAGATAACCCCCTACATCCAAACTTACAAATTTTACCTCCTTATAATATACATAGCACAAAATAGAAGTGGGTTATTCAAGTGCCAGAAACCACGGGTAGGTTCAAGAGTAACATCTTACTATAATTTACTACATTGGGTACTTGGGTAGTTATTTTATTTTGTAACACCCTGTATAGAGATTTTTAATTTTTTAAACAACAATTTCACCAATGTTTGTAATGTCTAGAAGTAAAATAGCTTTCAAGTGCACGCCCCTGATTCTCACTTATTCAACATAAATATCGATGAAAATGGCGGTTATCTTTAAATTCCATACTTTTTGACAGATATCCGTCATAGTTTTCGAAAATTGGGCTTTACTGTCAAAATATATTGGTGCTTCTCAAAATTCGACAACTTAATCTTACTTAATCGTACCCGACGAGGTACTATAAAGTACCCTACGATATATAAATCTGACACTTATAAACAGCTCAAGCTACATTATCAAATCAGGCTCTACTGACGAGAGAGCAGCGCCCCGTCACCCCAGCTTGTGATTTGTTATTATAATATAATTTAGAATTATTATTATTACATCGATGTTATGAATTAGATGGGTTTAATACACGTTCATTAAGGCACGAACTTAAACCACGCTTGGGTCATAAGGGTGTAGATTAGTTAATGGTGCTGATTCTATTGTTTACAACTAAACTAATTTTAGTGTCACTATATCTCTCTCTAATAAAGAACATAAGAAAAGGATGTAAGAAATTTTGTCCTGTCAAATTAGTCCAATGCTTGTTTTCAATATAAATTTTGTCGCCATCTATCGCGATCCCGTCTAAATACCCGCAAATGAAGACGGCAAAGACTAATTTGACAGGTTTAAATATTTTCTATCCTTTTTCAGTAATGTTTGTAAGAAGAGAGAGATCGGGGATAAAAAGCAATATCCGTTTTTGAACCTTATGTCCAAGCCATAAAGTCCCTTTCGCGGTTCAAGTCCTGCCTCTAGCTGTCCGCTGGGTATCACAAGTAACATACAGTATCTCTAAGCACAGATATGCATGCCCAGATTAATGTATTCGTTCGTTACTTACAAATGGTTCATTTAATAATGGTGGTTTAGATCATAATGTTGTTTTAAGAGTGCCGAGTGAGTCACATGTATTATGGAGTCGATTTATTATGAAATCAAGAGGTTCTCAACCTTTAGTTTTTCTGTCCCCTTTTTTGATAATGATTAAATATTGATAATAGAGGTTATATCTTAAATATATAGCCTGAAGCATTTAATTGGCGTTGCTATTTCTATTAGTCAATAATCAGGAAATACAATGAATTACGGAATTGTGTAGTATTACTATTAGAAAGGCCATATTTTACCAATGTCTGAATAACTTTTATCCAGAGGATAAATATGACAGAGACTATAAAAAATCTGTCACACAGTCATATTTACACCGTGGATAAAAGTTATCCGACGTTGGTAAAATTGGACCTTAGTAGCAAAAGGAGACAAGAAGACAAAGTTTGAGAATCTCTTCTTTGATCAATAACGTTATGTTTCGTTCCAAAACCCATGTGGCATTACATTCCTAACAGAGATCAGTGTCGCTTGTACAATGTAAGCTGCGGCAGTCGCCGCTTGTAGTCCTTAAAGATAGCATTCTACGCTCCTATTGTGTCGAGGTATTTGTTTTGTGCCGGACGCTGCCTGACTGCCTTTAAAAATTAAAAAAAAAACTAATCATTCTTACCACATCACCTTATACGTGTAGGAGTATATTACATGACGTTTGTCACGGCAATTGAATTTAAATCGTAAATATAAGATTTACGGTTTATATTTGATTAAATTTTTTTGAGTTCTAGACTATCTCGCTTTAGTAAAATCCTTGTAAGTAAAATATATAATTGGTACACGATTCTAAGTCAAACAAACAGCATTTACACACAACTACCTCAAGATTACGATTATTGATGGTTTTAACCAAGTCTAGTAAAATCCAGGTATGAAATATAACCGTCACTTTCTTACGTCATAGAACAAGAAGAGCCGAGAATATCTTAAAACTTGGGTTTTACAAGATATCTCATGTATTAGGGGCTAGGATTTTAATTCCTGTATTTTATCGCCAAATACAGATTTCAGGCAGCGTCCAAACCCCACACTATGCATATAGTTTTGGAAGCGGTTACTAATACCCCTACGTTCACTCTATTACTGGGATGTGCGGCTTTCTCATTGGTTATAAGTCTGTTGGGGTTCTGAGGACTGATAATGAAGGAGTGTTCTTATGAATAATCTTCAGTCTCTCAACTGGGTTCCAATGATACTAGCCTCGAGACACCTCACAGTTTCTCAATCTGTGAGACGTCTCCCCGTCCGCTACTCTAAGCACTTGTCATGTTAGCGGTTTATAAAAGCTTGGCTCGTGTGACTGTGGCCCGAATTTATACCAATTTATCGCAAAGCTGATTAAAAAGTGGTTCTCAAAATTTTACATATTTTATTTTGAAATATTTCCATTAATAAAAACATTATTTGGTTGTCGAGCAATATTGTAAATCAGGGGCCAAAACCATATTTGGGAACCACTTGACGTTATGAGAAGTTTTGCGTAAAGTTGACAAAACAATGCGAGAAGAGAACGGCTGCTAGACGCGGTGTGACATAGAGACCGGTGGCGGTAGGCTTAGTACCGATGTGTGCATCACGATACTACGATGTGTTTGAACATAGTTCAGTCTGCACCGTGCTTGTTTAGGGTGACACGGCGACGGGGGCGTGTGTCTTGTATTATAATCAATACTATGGTTGTATATTCGCTTGTATAAGGTGAAGCTTGAGAGGGGCTAAAGGGGGTCGTGAAAAAAGTTTGACATTCTGTGGGAATAAAAGCTAAAAACAAAATGTTACATGAAGATGTAGCTATTGCTTTGAATAATTTTCAGATACTTTGGGCACTTGAGCCTTAAAACGTATGGTATAAAGTTGAGATTAGTTTGACTGAATCTAGATTAACTTTGGTCATCTCACAGTTGATAGCACACAAATCTTAGAAGGGAATGAATAGCTGTATTAATTCCTCAAAACTGCAGTAGGTGAAGGAGGTCAGCCTAAAAAGCACCCTACGACTGTGATAATAAAGTTCAAGTTACAGCGAGTACACAATCAGTTTAATAAAAAATATGTATTAATAGTGCACGCCCATCGTCGCCTCAATACCGATCAGTTGTCAATGTTTTTATCCATTCTCACACTTTCCGGACCGACTCTTGTTAATTTTCGTTTATTTTTAAAAGAAATACACGAATCACGCCGATGCTCCGACGCCTGTTAAAAAGAAAAAGAAAATCTTGGATTATACGTTAAGTAAGCGAAGCCTGGTTAAATAAAATTCCAGACCAAGGTTAGGTCTGTAATTTTTTTGACCAATAACGAAACTATCTTGATATATGTAAAAAAAATGGCGTCGGCGTTCGGCTTTCGACAGCATGCAACACTCGAGCTCTCCATACCGTTTGGTTCTGTACATACTGTACTGTGTACTTTATAGATTTTGCTGCGAGAAATGTCTAGATTTACCAACTTTTTAATTAATAGCTTCTTTTCGTCCACGGTTCAAAGCGAGATTCCCCCCCCCCGTTTGATCGGCGACGGCGTTACGCGACTGGGAACTTCTAGTTTCTAAAAGCTTGATCTTTGTTATTCTCTTCTTAAAAGTCCTGTCACTGTCGTTGTCATATAGAATGACAAAGACGGCAATACTTTTGATAATAGATTAAGATCAGACAGAAAATTTCAAAACTCATTAAATGTACGTTAAAATAAAATAGTTTCCACTCGTGCTAACGGTCGCCGGTCGTCTGCGACCCCCCAAATATTTTTTTTACTCATTATGTTGGTCGACTAACCCCCACGTTAATTATTCGTGTACCGCATGCATCGATTTCCCACACTTTTCTTACGAGTTCCCTGTGTATGTTCCGTGTTACGTGTATAATAATTAAAAATAAATATTTTCATATCGCCGGTGAAGTTTCGCCTAGTGTGGCTCGACGCCCATAATCTATTCCGGCCAATCACGACGCGGGCTCGCGAGTTCATTGACCGGGATAGGTTCGGACACGGCGCACACTAGTCGATTTATTAGCCGGCGATTTCCATCACTGTTTATTTACAAATTTTTGCCGCTAGCAACTCAAGCTTTGGTATTTCTGTAGAATTTTTTAAAATGGAGAAAGAAATATTTGGCTGGTCGCTTTCATTATTTAGATATTGGCTGTTTTTACATTATGAATACGCTCTTTTCAATGTGGAAGAATAACTTTTTTATGTTATTAGTTTTTTGTTTATTGTCGAGTGTAAAGGTGCGGTTTATTAACACGTGGCGCTAGTTTCCTTTTAAAACAATAAGCAAAAAGATTTTCTCTCGTTCTAACTTTTATCATTATGTATCTTTCATTGCCTATTTTTTTAATTTTAAGTATATATTATTAAATTATCATTTTACCACCTTCAGGTCAAACGTCCGGTCCTTTTTCTGTATTCTATTATTTTTATCCAAAGCTTTTATGTATATCGCTATTTATATATTTATTTTTCTTATTGTATATTCATTTAATACATCTTTTAATTAAATGTATATAATTCACCCCTTTCAAAGCATTTATTATACTCATTTTTATTTATTTGAATATATATCAAAAACTACAGGACGAGAAAATAATCTCATGTTTATAAGTTCTAACGCGCCTATGAAAAGTGCTGTTTTATGTTACCCTGGTTTATGGTTTTGTTTTTTATTTAAAAACTGTGTGATTATCTGTGACACGGTCTATTCATTCAGTTTTTGTGTTGCCACTCGGTTTAAAGGTTCAAGGTTTTAGTTTTTTTTCTTTTGACGTGTCACAGGTGATCTCGAAGATTTGTAATGATGGATTCTTTACTTGGAGTATGCGACAGATACTGCTAACTCTCCCCCACGCTTACTAAGTTTATGGGACAAAATACCCTGTCTTTCTCCAGGTCCCAGAGATCCCAGAGTTGATAGTGTGGAATATGTTTGAGACGAAAATATTGATGTCAGTGAGTAAGTCGTCCTGTTAAAATTTGGTAGCTTATTAGCTTATCCCCCGAAGTTTTGACCGAGTTTCCCTATTAGTTTGTTAAGGGTTGAATTTTATAAAATCCTTCTTGGTACATCCCAATGCATAAGTCACTCCTTATTTCATGGTTTTACGGCCAGAGGGCCTCGTTGTCAATCAATCAGCCAATATAATTGCAAGAAATTTATGTCTCGTCAGTTTTGCTGCATTTCTATTGGTTAATATTTGATATGGGAATATAAAGAAAGAAAGAAAGAAAGAAAGAAAGAAAAGGATTTATTCAGGACAACACACAACATTACATTAATGACAAAAATAAAAAATATAAAAACAGAACAAATAATAAAAACTACACAAAAATGCAATGTTGCGTGATGCCAGGAATAGGTCTCGACTCAGCAATGTGCTTAGGTTAGTAAGAAAAACTAACCCTCGCGCTGGTTTTCAGTCGAGGCCCACGTCCGTGACATCACGAACATACAGCGACACAGTACAAACAATTAACAATTGAAAATAAAAACTAAGATTATGTAAAAATAAAAAAAATAAAATTGATAACATTTGAAACATACACATACAAATATATACAAAAATATAGCTACGCGGCGACTAATTGGTCAGACAGATTAAAATAGGTAGGTAGTACCTTTTACCTATAGACGGTCGCCAGACAGTCCTCAAAGAGAAAGTGCGAGCCGACCAGCCGCCGCACGCCGCGCCACGATATATAATCTATGGTCGGTCGGTAAACAAAAACTGCACCACACTACCCAATAAAATTAAAAAAAAAAAAAAAAAAAAAAAATATCGTGAATTGTTTTTCGTAGTAGACCCTCAGTTGTTAAGGCTGCGTTGATCGCCCATTATCAATCAGTCAGGCTTAAACTCTGTCGCATACTCCTTGAAAGTCATCCATCTCTCTCTGACGCGATCTGACCGTCTCGCTCGCTCCGGTGCACAGATGGGCGGCGTGTACACTCACGCGGGGCTGCAGTACGGCAGCTTCGCGCCGCCGCCGCCCCCGCGCGGGCCCTTCGCCTCGCCGCCACATCCGCATCCGCACGCACATCCGCATCAACATCCGCATCCACATCCGCATCCGCACTACATCAGTTCACAGGTGAGTATCGTATCTTGACGGGAGATATGTTGTTTTTATTTATTTAGTTTTAATTATGATCTTAAAAGGTTTTTGGTGAGGAAAATTTGACATATGCTATGACCTTCTTCGAATATCCCTTAATGTGCATTTCGGGGAAATATAGTCTTTATACAGGATGGAAATTTGAGACGGGTCAGTAAGGGCAAACTACCTTAAGTGTTGAAGCCACGCAAATATGGTCTTTGGAGACTATCCCTCACTTTTAGAGTAATTGCTATCAGTATTGATAATTTTAACCGTCTACGGCGGACGGATGGTCACTAGAGTGATCTTATAAAGTGGAACCCTTTTTACGGTCCGGAACACTGAATAAAAACCGGCCAAGTGCGAGTCGGACTCGCAGACGGAAATGTATACGGTGCCATGATAAAATAAACCCAAAAAAGTAGTTTCTTGTATGGGCGCCCCATATTTTTTTATTTCATTTTTATTATTTGTTATACCGGCAATAGAAATACATATTCTCTGAACATTTCAGCTGTCTACCTATTATTACCGTTCATGAGATACAGCCCACTGACTGACAGATGGACGGACGGACAGACAGCGGAGTCTTAGTAATAGGGTCCCGTTTCGCACACTTCGGGTACGGAACACTATAAATGCCTTTTCCACCACATTTCTAATTAGCTAGGTCATAGGGTCTTAACTGAATAAATGGGTGTATGTATGACATGTATTTATTGACATAGCGGGCGGAAGGCGGTCGGCTGGAGATGTTGAGCGGCGAGGGCGCGCTGTCCCCGCTGCACGCGCCGCCCGCGCAGGACCTGCACCACGCCTCGCTGCTGCTGCCCACTGAGGTAACTATCACACTACACTACACTTCACTTCACTAAACTTGACTGCACTTCACTACACTTTACTACACTTCACTGCACTTCACTACACTAAACTTGACTGCACTTCACTACACTTTACTACACTTCACTGCACTTCACTACACTAAACTTGACTGCACTTCACTACACTTTACTATACTTCACTGCACTTCACTACACAACACTTCACTATACTAAACTTGACTGCACTTCACTACACTTTACTACACTTCACTGCACTTCACTACACTTTACTACACTTCACTGCACTTCACTACACTTCACCACATTACACCGCACTTTACTATACTACACTAAACTTCACTACACTAATAAATAAATAAATAATAAATACTATACCGCACTTCACTGTAATGTTAATGAATCGGGTCTATTCGCGCACAGTTTATAATCAAAATATGATTTTTGACTAACCTTGACGTTTCGACCAAGTCGTTAGTTGTAAAATGGGTGTATTTGGAAATAACTCCCGTTCACCGAGACACTGATACCCGCTGTTTCCAGTTCACCCGTGAATATATTTTAATTATCCACTTCACTTCGCTATACAACATACCTGTATGATGGAGGAGCAAGTTTAGAAGTTAAAAGGGTAGCATATCACCCCCCCCCCCTTCTTCCCCCTTACTGGGCCTTATAATAATGTATACGTTGTTCAGGCGCGGGGGACGCCGCTGGAACTGATGGCGCCGCACCACGCGCGACACGCGCTCTCGCACCATCACGTGAGTTTATACACTACACTGCACCAAAAACTAGACTAAATTCCCTAATTTAATGCGATGATAGCTCAGTGGTAGTGACGTCGGATGCCGCGACGAAAATCCCGGGTTCGAATCCTGCAATGAGAAAGCTTTCGGCGAAGAAAAACTGCCACCCTCAAGTTGAACCGTCGCCAAGCACGTATTGGTGTGTTCCGACAGCTGTACTTGAGAGCCAGTTCCTTCTAGGCTTTGTGTGTGCACCACCTTCGGCCACATCATCACTTACCACGGTGAGATTGTGGAGAAATACAGGTCGATACACTGTAATAAAAACTTTTCTACACATCTTCTCCATATAAATTTTAATTATGCCAAATCTCACAGTCCTCCGTGCGCGCAATATGCTTAAAAAAGGGATCCGA